>ML408550.1:20008-175307 GCA_005239525.1 Nicotiana knightiana | reverse complement strand
TATGTATGTATATATATATATATATATATATATGTATGTATGTATATATATATATATATATGTATGTATATATATATATATATGTATCTATTTTACTCTATCGAGCCGCGCTATAGTCAGCCGGGTATGGAAGCTATTATAAAACCAATGATCAGTTGGGTTTTACCGAGCTCCACGTGGCAGGGTACGTTTTACCGAGCCTATTACGGTCCGGGTACGATATGATGATGATGTTGCCCACAGAGGCGTATGTTTTAAAAGTTTATGTGTGTGTGTGTATATATATATATATATATATATATATATATGTATGTATCACGCAATTCATGTCAGTAGCCCTCAGGGGTACCCAGATGTTAGAGGTTGTATATACTATATCCCTATTTACATTACTGTTATTACTTATGCTTTCCTGGTTTACATACTCAGTACTTTATTTTTATTGACGTCCTTTTTATTTGTGGACGCTGCATGTCGTGCTACAGGTCCAGGTAGACGCAGATCCCCCACCATAGTAGGCTTCCCAGTTCAACGGTTATTGGCAAGATCCTTTCTCTGGACTTGCAGTGGTCTTGGTATGCAATTTTATTATTAGATATTATGGGTATGTCGGGGCCCTGTTCCGGAAATGTTGTATCACTTAAGCTCATTTATAGGCCCATAGACAGGTGTCGACTCATGTATAGTTGGTATGACTTGTTGGCTGATTTTTGTTGTATAGTCTTTCATGGCAGTGTTGTAGCTCGTACCTTATATGTAGTTTCTTAGTAGTCTTGTCATCCCATGTGATGTAGGTTCATGCATTATCTTTCATTTTTTATCGTTCATGATCCATATCTACCATTTATATTTATCTCGTCGACTCTTAAAGATAATAAAGAAGGTTAGATAAAATGTACGTTGGTGCTTGGCACGTATGGACCGGGTGCTAGTCATGATCCTCCAGTTTGGGTCGTGACACCACATCTTGGACAATGGATTAGAAGTAGACTTGTGCTCTAAGGTCAAGTTTTTTACATGAAGCGAGTTCCTCAAAGAAGGCCATGAGGTTTTATACCAGCCAGCTTGTGGGGTGTGAACCAAAAGCTTGGTTTGTTTTATGCCACATTCAGTCTCGATTACGAGATATCTAATTTTGGCGGAAGGTGACGTATAGTCTTTGAAATTTTCCATCTCTTCGAGATGCAAAAAAAGGGACATCAAATCCAAATCAATAATATTAGAATGGTCACAAAGGTCTAAATAGATGAAATCGCCTCTGGTTTTCAGGCGGGGATGAGTGTCCATCCTTTCACACCTTGAGAGTAATCTCTCCGATATTCAGACCACCTTGAGTGTAATCTCTCCGATATCGGGCCACATTGAGAGTAATCTCTCCAATAGTCGGGTCACCTTAAGAGTAATCTCTCTGATAGTCAGGTCACCTTGAGAGTAATCTCTCCGATAGTCAGGTTACCTTGAGAGTAATCTCTCCGATAGTCGGGCCACATTGAGAGTAATATCTCCGATGGTCGGGCCATATTGAGAGTAATCTCTCCGATAGTCGGCTACCTTGAGAGTAATCTCTCTAATATTCAGGCCATCTTGAGAGTAATCTCTCCGATATTCGAGAGGGAATGAGTACCCATCCCCTCACACCCTATGATTACCTTCTTCATGCATTGATCATCTTGTTAAATAAGAACATATCCTCTCCAATATTCGGATGGGGATGAGTACCCATCCCCTCACACCCTATGATTATCTTCTTCATGCATGGATCATCTTGTTAAACAAGAACATATCCTCCTCGTTGACCTAAAAAAAAGGAAAAGAAGACAAAAGCGCAACAAAAAAAAAACTTTACATGCCAGATGTGAATTCGAGCATGTGTGCAAGTTACAGATCTATGCTTAATGAATGTGGGAAAATGGGTTTATATAGATAACAAAAAGTGGATCTCAAATAGTAATTTTCAATGTGGGAACTACAACAGTTAGTCTTGGAAAAAGATTTGGACTCGTTAAGGAGGGAGGCGGCTGAAGTTTTTCCTTCTCCAAATGCTTAATGCAGTGGCAAGAGGAAATTCTTTTGGATCCTTTTACGTGTCATAATTCTTGGTAAAGTGGAAAAAATATAATGATTGTACAATTGGCCAAACACTTATATTGTAATTCTGAATACATTATCTACTTATTAAAAGAATTAAAAGCAAGGAAAATGACTTTGGCGTTAATAGACATTGATCCAATTGACTAAGATTGGTTTATTCATGAGTTAAAGTATGTTTATAGAGCAATAATTCAATGAATTGCCATATGCATTGGCAAAACTGTTAATTCTACCAATTGGAGGAAGTATGCAATTTAATAAATTCGTACTTCAAGTCTAATCTTGTGTAAATACCCCGATAAATCTTGAAGTTGGAGCATTTATAGGCATGTAAAATTTATTGGATTTAAATTCAATAAATAATTTGGACTATCTTTTAAATATATTAGCCCAAATAGATATTATGGGCTAATATAATTGGATTAATAACTTAAGTCCATTGAATATTGACTAGGCTAGCCCATTTAATTGGGCTAAGTAATGAGCCTACTTCATTAAGCCCAAGATGTCATCTTCCTAGAAGCCCAGTTTGGTGCCACGTGTCATATGACGTGGAACACCAAGTCAAGCGGAAGAGCCAATAGGATCATTCCATGTGTCAAAATGACAAGGCATGCCAAGTCACATTAAAAGGCTAATGAAAGCGCGCCACGTGCGCAAGTGACATGTTCTGGCCAATCAAATGCGACCTTGTCACACTTCGATTTGATTGGACAGAAAGAGATTGTTCTTATCATAAATCTTCCCTCCCACAACTATAAATAGGGATCTTCATAACCCATAAAAGACACCATAAGTTATAACAAGAAGCAAGAAAGAGCTCATGGATCAAATGTTGCAAATTCCTCCACAAGTTTCAAGCTTCAAGCAATCAAGTTCAAGTTCAAGAAAAGTTCAAGCTCAAGAACGAAGAACAAATCAAGGTTCAAAGAGTACGAGTTCAAATCAAAGTTTGTGCTAGTTTAATTCAAGATCATTGTTCGTGGCAACAAATATAGATTCAAGATCAAGCTCAAAGGCCGTTGAATTTATTTACTGTTGTAAAGAAGAATTAGAGGAATCATAGAGATTGTAACACTCAAACATTTGAAATAAATTACTATGATTTTTGTAATAATTTTCAGTCTCGATTATTTTCTTGATGCAAAATTATTGTCTACAAGGGTAAAATGGGTAAAATAAAGAATTCAAAGTTGAATTATTTTCAATTGTAGAAATGTGTCATTCTTTTTGGAACGGACTAATAAGAAAAGTGTGTCATCTGAATTGAAACAGAGATGCTAAAAAAGTTTCTAAAAAAGAAAAAGGAAAACAATAGCAAAGCTACTAAAAAATTTCCCTAATCCGCCCTCCTACGCTTGTTTGTGCTCCAAAATTATTGTAGGCAGTAATCCCTGGTATTATTAGAATGGTTTGTTTTCTTATCATTGGCCAAACAGGATTTTAGTCCTTTTTCCAAACCAAATCATTCCCAAATAATTGCGTCACTCGTGCCTCCTTACTATTGTTATTTTAAAGGAACACGTTTTCAGGAAAGATTTAGAAAACCCAAAAATAATGTTTTTTGATTCAAAAATAAAACTTTTTATTGGAAAACATTTCTAAAACCCCACTTGGTCACCTAAGGTTCTGGAAAATCAGCTCTCTTTTGTAAGCCAAACACTTGGAAGGGTTTCTCACCATCTTCAAAGTGCTACAGCTGCTATGGGAACAAATGGGAAAACCGGCTTTATTTACCCTAAAAACGGATAATAATTAAATTTGTAAGTGGTTTTAAGAATATGTGGGTTAATTCAATACAAATGATAAATTATGTTAGATTAAACAGATAAATAAAGTAAATAATTGTCAAACTATTATCAAGAGGAGTGATACCGGATTTAGTAATAGCTTAGTGGAATGCCTGCTTCAATCCCGAGCTCACGTTACTGATGAACTGACGGACAGAATTAAGAACTTTGAATAACAGTGAGAAAAATAGTATATTGTCTTGATATGCGTGTTACAGTATCGTTAATGAATAATCAGACCTACCCCTACTATATATAGTAGGGGAGTTCTACCCTAAATACAATTCCATAAAAGGTAAAAATCCTCCGTTTAGCTAATCACCGGTTTCCTACCGATACGTGTCGAGATTCACGCTACAACATTCGGTTGGTCACAGATATCATGGCCTTCTGTTGGTCGTACTCGATTATGTGGTAACACTTTTCGAGGCCTTTGGGATTCGAACCGAACCAGCGGGTCATGGCCCCGATACTCCCGAGGGTAGGCATTTTGCCCAGACCACGGCTCGAGGGGCTCCTTACCTCGATTCTGGTTCCTTACCGTTAGGTCTCTTGCTCTGTTTACTTCATCAGGAACCGAGACGTCCCATGGCTCCCTTTCACCCGTATACATATAGTCCCTTTGTTTCTCGGAGAGTAAGTTTACGGAAACGACGAGAAACGACATGTACATTTAGACTCCTTCTTCAATACGCCATGATAGAAATGACAAAGAATTCGAAACGCCCTGTCAGTCGCGTCATAATGACTTCAAATGCATGTCAACCATTGGCAGGTTGTACTTGGACGCGAAACGACGTGAAGCCTCTATAGATACTGCCCTCCTTCGTTCATTTTTTACTTTTTGACCTAGCTTTTACCTTCGAATCTTCAGGATATTATTGCCTTTCTTCATATTCCAACAT
Organism: Nicotiana knightiana; assembly: GCA_005239525.1. Lineage (NCBI taxonomy): Eukaryota > Viridiplantae > Streptophyta > Magnoliopsida > Solanales > Solanaceae > Nicotiana > Nicotiana knightiana. Next base: position 170,521 of record ML408550.1, on the reverse strand, counting down.
TTTTACCTTCGTTCTTCAAGACTTCTCAGCAAATTGCAAGCTTTTATTTATCTTCTACCCAAACCAGTAAGCTTGATTTTCTCAGCAATCTTTGACCCTTCATCTCCCAACCTTCTTTCATACTTTTCAAACTTTTTCCAGACAACAATGGTGAAAACCTCCAAAACTGTTCCCTAATAAGTTGCTTATTCTTCTTCATAGCCGACCACCGAAGTCGAGGAGACCACTCCCGATGTGGTTGTCCTTGAGAAATTTGCTCCGGACACGGCTACCGATGAACCGGCTGTCGAGCCTCCCTTGAAAATGTTCTTCCCCGGGAGGGGGGGAGGGGTTCGGTCGCGGACGACTTTAAGGTCGAAAATCCTTCGTCAGTGTAAAGCCAATGGGAGGCAGTATTTACGTATATTTGCTCCATCACTAAATACGTCCTTCCAGCGGTTCAAAAGGACTGCGACGGGGCGAATAAGGACATGGTAAAACCCGGGCCCAATGACGACATTACTACCCATGTGGAGGGGTATTTGAGTGTTTACAATTATTCTTTCACACTGGGCCTAATGGACCCAGTTATTCTGGACTTCTATTGGAGGTATGACGTATGCCTTTGACAGATCCATCCGTCGCTGTGGCGGATCGTAATCATCCTTCGATACTTTGTGAGCATAGTCGATTCCATCTTGTTCACCATCGATCATCTACTCCGCATGTACAGTCCTCGAATTTTTTTTTTGGCGGGGGGGGGGGGGGGGGGGGGGGGGGGGGGGGGGGGGGGGGGGGGGGGGGGGGGGGGGGGGGGGGGGGGGGGGGGGGGGGGGGGGGGGGGGGGGGGGCTAATAAAACTCGTACGACGGGCTAATAAAGCCCTATTTTCAAGCATCAACGAGGACCGAGATCGAGGCTGGCAGGGACGCTTTTTCTAGGTGAGGACCGCAGACTTGATGCCTACTGAATTTAGGCCATTCCCCGAGAACTGTAATGTATCACGTAAGCATAACTTCCTTTTAAATGTCAATTTTCCATTTCATCTCCCTTTTACTCATCGGTATTTGCGGTGGTGCAGCCCTTTCTCGAGTCCTAAACGCCATTCCTTGGCTCAAGGAGTGGATCGAGGGCATCTGTTCGCAGATGCCTTATTATGAGTGCTCGTGGCGCGAAATCTCGAAGGGCCGCTGGGAGGCCCGTTCCCACGGTAAGATTTATATCCTGAATAAGTAACACTAGGCTCCTTTTCCAGCACCATATTCTCATTCCCTCTCGTTTTTTTTTTTTGCAGGCTTGACTAAGACCATCAAGCTTAGGCCTTTATTAGGGGGAAGGGACCTGTCCGTTGATCCCTCTGCTTCGGTGAAGCCCGAGGCTACAGCAGGAGAGAAGAAGAGAAGGAGGACTCTGAGTTCCTCGGGATAGAGAAGAAGAAGCCAAGGTGAAGGTTGCCCGTAAGCCAAAGGAGAGTTCTTGCTCCTGAGTGCCCGACTCGGACTCGCTTTTCCAAATCAGGGACGAGCCCGAGGAAGGTGATGTTTTTGTGGCATGTGAGTCTTCCTACCTCAAAGAGCAGGTGGCAGTTGAGGGGGAAATAATGGAGGCTGATCCCCTCATGTTTAGAAGGCCGATGTAGAGGAAAGGGATGGGACCTCTCGAGATGCCGGCTCAGCTCTGCTCGGTGTCATCTTCGTTCACCGAGTCTATGTTTGATGAAGCCTGACCGGCGAAGGAGCGATCCATCGAATGGACCCATGGTGGAGACGATCCCCTTCATTCCTTTTTTGAAGGTGTGAACTCAACCGCTCTGGAAGACTTCTCCGGTTTGGGCGATTTGGAGGTGTCGAGGAAATACCTATCTTTGGAGGTCGGCTGGCTGAACTCGAGCCAAAATTAATCAACATGTTCCCTTTCCCAAGCATGGATCCCGATTGTAAGCGATCAATAATCATCATCATCCCGGAGAATGCTCGATAACCAAAGAAGACTAAGCAAAAATGAACGAGGTAGATACGTCGTGCTTGTTCAACGAAGCGCAACATGCGCTAAACCAGGTAAGACGTCATTATGCTCTTTCATCCTCTGACTTAATTTTTGATATCTCTCGTGTCTTTTCTCTTTTATCTTTTCGCAGGCCTCGATACTCCATCATGAAAGTTTTCTCCAGTACTGGGCTGAGGCTAACCAGCCCGAGGTTGAGGTCAGGGAGCTCGCCAAGAAGAGGGTCATGTATAAGCTTCTCAGCGAGTAAGGAGAAGAAGCAGTCAAGAGTCTCTGGGCGGAGTTGGATGCAGATTAGAAGGAGCATGCTGACCTGGTGGAACAGGTAAAGATTTATAAATTTAGTTATGATGAGTTAGACATGGTAACTAACGACCAAACCTCCCAGGTCCAGCAGAAGGTTGACAGGATCAACCAACTCTGAGGTGAGATGAACGAGGTCAAGGCCATGTCCGAAGGGTGGAAAGGAAAAAGGGACTGATTGTCTTCGGAGAAGGAGACCGTCCAGGAGCAGCTGGCATCGGTGGAGGTCCAACTCCAAGTGGCGAGAGAGAAGGCTAAAGTCCGGGTTGAAACAGTCGAAGACCTCCAATCACAATTGGGCTCGGCCATTGCTGAACGGGATGCCCTTGGCAAGGAGCTCGAAATAGCGAGGTCCGTGTCCGAAATAACCAGGGATGATGCTGAAGAGATGGTGCCCTAGTATTGGGCTGATGTTGAGGCAGCCCAGGCCCGCCTGAAAGTTACTGTTGAATATGTGAAGTGGTTGTATCGAAGGGAGACTATAGAGGAGGTCCATGACTGGGGTTTCAACCTGCCGGCCGAGATCAAAAATATGAAAAGGCTCGAGGCTGAGGCCAAGAAGCTGGCTGAACCCGAGGGTGAGGAAGACTCTGAGGGCTCCGGCAAACCCGAGGATGGAGATGATCCTGATGGCTCTGGTGACGAGGCGGGTTCTGGTGAAGATTTGGCTTAGGTGCCTTAGGTATTCTTTTTTGTTTTTGTATTTTGTCCATTTATTTTGTTGAGTTCGTTTCCATTGGCCTTTGTAAAGACTATTTTGGAATGTATATAAGGCTTTTTTCCCTTTTGGTGATTTTCAAGTTTATTACTTTTGGCATCCTCTTTATAATTACAAAGATCTCAAATGCGATATCACGGTATAAAACGTAGTAATAAGTCTTTGTTCGAAGGTTCAAACAAGACTTGTTCTCGATGTGAATTTTGTTCAAAAATTGTGGGGTCTCGGTATGATTGGAATCTTTCCCCAAAGTGCTTGTTTAGATGTTTTTAGACTAGAATTTTGCCGAGGGTAACCTCTGACTGGTTTGGAATTTTGAAGGCCTTATGTTTTGATTACGGGTTACGGACGTCTCCGAGCCGTTTCTAGAGTGGTCATATCCTTTTATGTTCAAGTATTGCGTAATAGGCTTTGTACCTCCGGGCTTCAATACACGAGCCGTCTGAGCTTGTTTTGGACGACAATCCCCGAGTGGGGTGGTCGTAGCCTTTTAAGTTTAGGCATTGCCTAATAGGATTTTGTGCCTCCGAGCTTCGATAGCCCGAGTTGTCTGAGTTTGTCTTGGACGATAGTCCCCGAGTGGGGGTGATATCTTGGATCCATATAGAGGCGGCCCTTGGGCTCGATATCCTTAAGGAAAAAAATGTAACAGCCTTAAGGGACAAAATATGTATCTGTAAGGTAGAAACTTTATTTTATTCATGTGCGTAATTTACAAGATTATAATTGTGTACAAGCTACGGGTTATGGCTTAGGTGGTCTATGTGGGCACGGTTCATTTGACTATTTGGCCCTTAAAATAAATCCTATCCACCGAGCCCAAACTGTTCAAGCGCAAAATTTCCTTGATAAAATCATTACTCGAGGGTGATGGCCCCCATTATTCGAGGTTGATTGTCGAGAAGGCTCGGATATTGTTGATGTGATCATCGATTCCGGTTCATAACCGGTCTTTGATTCTAAGTTAGCATGATCCAATGTTGCCTCGTTAAAAACCTTGTTGGAAAACCCATTTGGGACAAAATCAGTTCAAGGGAAAAAGAGTGCAACGCGTGCGTTCAGGCCTAACAACTACATCATACTTTGGTTGTTGCCTGTAGGTGTTAGTCCAATTCGCAATATATGTAAAAAAAAAAAAAGGAATGAATTGGGTCGTACCTTAGTAATAGTATAGTTTTAAGTGGGTTACGTTCCAATTGTTCGGTAGTTGTTCGTCGCTCCCTGTTTCGAGTTTGTACGAACCTTTGCCGGTAACCTTGATAATTTTATATGGACCTTCCCAATTTGGTCCATTTTTTCTTAACACCAACTCCCCGATATTGAAGTGTCGGAGGTTGGTTCTCCGATTGTAATACCTTTCGATCGGTTGTTTCTGGGTTGCCAACCGGACAAGGGCGGCCTCGCTCGTCTCATCCAATAGTTTCAAGCTTGTGCTCATGGCCTCACCGTTTGACTCTTTGGTCATATATCAGAACTTAAAACTCGGTTCTATTACCTCGCTCAGTATTAGCGCTTCGGCACCGTAGACCAACGAAAATGGGGTGGCTCCGGTACTAGATTTTAAGGTCGTACAATATGCCCACAGGACTTCGGGAAAAATTTCCTTCCATTATCCTTTGGCATCGCTCAATCTCTTTTTAAGGTTTTGGAGTATAGTCTTACTTGTAGATTTTGCCTGCTCGTCGCCACTAGAGTCATAGGGTGTTGACAAGATCCTTGTGATCTTATGGTCATCGAAAAATTTGCTTACCTTACTATCGATGAACTGCTTCTCGTTCTCTCATACGATCTCGGCCGTCATTCCGAATCGACATATTATGTGATCATAAATACAATAAATGACTTATTTTTCACTAACTTTCTCAAATGCCTGAGCTTCAACCCATTTAGAAAAATAGCAAGTCATAATAATATTAATTGAGACTTACCGGGTGCCCATGGCAGGGGAACGATGATGTTCATTCCCCATTTCAAGAATGGCCAAGGTGACAAGACCGAAGTGGCTCCCAGGGCTGATGGATCATCGGTGCGTGCCTCTAAAAGCCATCGCATCTCCGTATGAACTCCTTCGCATCTTTATCCATGTCGATCCAGTAATAGCTGGCTATGATTACTTTACGAACCAACGATTCGGCCCCTTCACGGTTTTCGCATGTGCCTTCATGTCCCTCAAAACGTATTCAGTGTCTCTCGGCCCCAGACATATGGCAGTGGGCCATCGAATGTTCTTCTGAAAAGGGTGTTATCCTCGGATAGGCTGAACTGGATGCCTTTGTACGGAGAGCTCTCGATTCATTAGGATCCGAGGGCAGCTTCCGGGTCTTCAGGTAATCTATGTACTTGTTTCTCCAGTCCCAGGTTATTCTTGTCGAGTTTATCTCAGTGTGGGCTTCTTCAACTACCGATTTCATGAGTTGCACGACCGTTCTCGAGCTGAATTCATCGTCATCAACCGACAACCATAAGTTAGTTAGGGTGTCGGCTTCGCTGTTTTGATCCCAAGATACATGTTGTAGGGTCCACTCCTTGAATCGATGTAGTGTTACTTGTAGTTTATCCAAGTATCTTCGCATTCGTTCCTCTTTCACTTCGAACGTCCCATTGACTTGATTCACCACAAAGAGGGAATCGCATTTAGCTTCGATCAATTCAGCCCCAGTTTTTTAGCCAGTTCGAGATCTGCAACTATGGCCTCATACTCAGCCTCGTTATTAGTCAATTTCACAATTCTAAATTGTCTAATTATGTTACTCGTGGGCGGATTCAACACAATGCCGAGTCCATACCCCTTTGCTTTCTAAGCACCATCCATAAAGAGGGTTCAGATCCCCAAGAAGGTCCTCCAGTTTAACAATAATTCCTTTTCGACTCCGGGTATTGAGGACAGAGTGAAATTGGCCACAAAGTCTGCCAAAATTTGAGATTTGATTGCGGTTCGGGGTCAATATTCCATATTGTACCTACTAATTTCCATGGTTCATTTGGCAAATCGTCCAGAGATCTCGGGTTTGTGCATTATGTTCCTCAATGGATAAGTAGTCACGACACATATAGGATGGCATTGAAAATATGGCTTTAACTTCCTAGAGGCGCTTAGCAAAGCGAGCACCAATTTTTCCAGGTGCGGATACCTCGTTTCAGCCTCGCCTAGAGTCCTGCTAACATAATATATAGGTAATTTTGTACCTTCTTCTTCCCGTATTAATACTCCACTTACCGCCATCTCGAACACGTTTAAGTACAGGTACAACTGCTCATCTGCCTTCGGAGTATGAAGTAAAGGTGGACTCGAAAGGTATTGTTTGAGTTCTTCCAAAGATTGTTGGCACTCTAGGGTCCACTAGAAGTTATTCTTCTTCTTCAATAATGAGAAGAACCAATGACGCTTATCGGAGGGCCTTTAAATAAATCGACCCAAGGCGGCTATGCGCCCGGTTATTCTTTGAATGGTCTTGACAGTTTCCACCACGGTGATGTATTCTATGGCCTTGCTCTTTTCAGGATTGATCTCGATTCCCCAATTGGATTCCATGAATCCAAGGAACTTCCCCGACCCGACTTCGAATGCGCATTTCTCCGGGTTCAGCTTCATATTGTATTTTTTCAGTATATTGAAGGTTTCCTGCAAATGTTCAAATGGTCCTCTGCTCGCAGGGACTTAACTAACATGTCGTCAATGGAAACCTCCATTGATTTCCCTATTTTCTCTTCGAACATTAGATTTACTAGGCTTTGGTAAGTGTCACCAGCATTTTTTAGTCTGAATGTCATTACATTATAACAATAGGTGCCGTATTTAGTGATGAATGAAGTCTTTTCATGGTCGTCTAGATCCATCCGGATCTGGTTGTACCTGGAATAGGCATTGAGAAAGTTGAGTATCTTGTGGCCGGCCGGCGCATGGATCATGCAATCGATGTTAGGCAAAGGAAAAGAGTCCTTAGGGAATTTCTTGTTCAAGTCTTTGTAGTCTACACATATTCTTAATTTATTTCCCTTTTTAGGTAATACCACTATGTTTGCTAACCAGTACGGATATTTAACTTCCCGAATGGAAACTATTTTAAGGAGTTTGGATACCTCGTCTTTGATGAATATGTTCTTGACTTCGGACTGAGGCCTCCTCTTCTGTTTAAAAGGGTGAAACTTTGGATCTAAGCTCAACTTGTGAGTAGTAATTTCCGGCGGGATCCCTGTCATATCAAGATGGGACCAAGTGAAACAATCTATGTTAGCTATAAGAAATCCAATGAGTTTTTTCCTGAGCTCAGAGTAAGCCTCGCACTTAGTATACCTTCTGACAGGGCAGGTTCTCGATCAATATGACTTGCTCCAGCTCCTCAATCGTTGACTTGGTGTCATCGAAATCGTCAGGGGCTATGAAAGACCTGCGGACTTTGTTATAGTCATCCTCGCTCGTCATCTGCTTTTGTGATTTGGTAGGGGTCGGGGTTGGTGATAGCTATTTGGTTTCTTCCTAGGTGTCCAAACTCGGGTTCTTCGACGTCGAGAGTGCGGATATTGGGACAACATCATCAATCGCGAACATTTCTTTTGCGTCCGGTTGCTCTCCGTAAACCGTTTTGATCCATCTCGATGTAGGGAATTTCAACGCCTGATGCAGTGTCGAGGGTACTGCCCTCAAGTTGTGAATCCATGGCCTACCTAATAGAGCGTTGTATCTCATATCTCCTTCGATCACCTAGAACTTTTTTTCCTGAACGATTCCAGTGGTGTTCAAAGGCAGGGTTATCTCCCGTTTAGTGGTCTCACATGCCATGTTAAACCCATTTAAAACTCGGACTGCAGGTAAAATCTGGTCTTGTAGACTCAGTTGTTCCACGACCCTCGATCTGATGATATTGGCATAGCTACATGGATCAATCAACACACGCTTAACTCGCAATTTATTTATGAGTATAGATATTACCAGCGCGTCATTCTGTGGTTGTACGATGACTTCAGTGCCCTCATCATTGAAAGATACAGTTCCTTTCGGTACATAATATCGAGTCCATTTTTTCCTTGTAATGGACACTTTAGTGCACTTTAACATCATCCCCTGGGGGATATTGACCCCACCAATGATCATGTTAATGACATGCTAAGGTTTCTCTTGCTCGATCTACTTGTTAGAGTCCCTATTCCTGAAGTGATTTTTGGCTCGATCACTTAGAAACTCTTGAAGGTGTCATTGTAGTATAATTGGGCTACTTCCTCTCCCAATTGTCGGCAGTCTTCAGTTCTATGGCCGTGAGTTCCATGATATTTACACATTAGGTTGGGGTCCCTTTAGGCAGGATCGGATTGCAGTGGTCGAGGCCACTTAGTGTCTTTGATGTGTCTGATGGTTGATACGATGGAAGCAGCGTCGACGTTGAAGTTGTACTCCGATAACCTTTGTGTTTCCTTAGGCCCGATGGGTCTGTCAATATCGCTTTTGTTCATGAGTCCCCGATTATTATGACCTCGGACGCTTCTTCTTTCACTTATCATAGTGTTACATCCGGGCCCATTACCCCTTCGATCTTCAATGTATGGTTGATATCGGTCTCTATTCAATCTTGGTTCATGATCAATGTCTCTTTTCGATCTTTCACTAGCTATGACCGCATAAACAGACCCGGAAGGGGGCCTGAGCTGATCGTATTCGACCCTAATTTTTGATTTGTACCGGTTATGGACGTTGGCCCAAGTTACCACTGGGTGTTTACCTTGAAAATGATAATTGCAATTATATTTGATTATGTGGTTCTAAAAACATGTGATCTATTTTAATACCGATTGTTTAGGCAATAGATGTTGAGTATGAGCGAGAAAAATGAAATAAGTGCGAAAAGAACTAAGTTAAGCAAACCAGGCTCCAAAGAGGCCAGTCTCGAGGGTGGTCGGGCAGGCCTCGAGGTCGAGCTTGAGGATCTCGGCTAAGGGAAATCGACGATAGTTTAACATTATTGAAGGCCTTAAGGTTGGCCTATTTATGATCAATAATAAACAATAAATGAAGAATAACTCAAGAACACAACAAATGAGAAGCAATAATTTAATGAGACTATTGAAGAGAATGTTTTGTTAGAGAGCAGAGGATGTTCTTGTTCTTGTATTGAATATCATATATGTTACAAAGTGACAAGGTTCCTCTTTATATATGATAGGGAATCCCAACATGGTACATGTGTAATTAATTCAAGGAGATATGATTGGTACAGCCATTTAATGCCACGGTACGGGCTTGTACTATTTTGTGCACTTTGTCAGCTTTAACCACGTGCCTTTTGGGAGTTTCCGCCTTTTTATATCGACCCTTGATTTGTACTTCCTCGGGGTTGAGAACCATCGACGTGCCCCTCGATGCCGGGCCTTCGAAACTTTGTCTTCATTGAAGTGGCCATAAAATCGGGCTCTACGATTTTAGCCGTGTATAGATAGTCCCCGTATTTCTTAGGATGAGGAGATAAGAAATGGTTTTTACCTTCCACCCCTTCGAGACTCCTATTATGACGTCAGCCCCTTCAGAGCATTAAATGAGGTGACGTGAAAAGCTGTGCAGAGGTCGTTGTCAACACAATTCTCGAGGGGCCCATGAACCATCACAGGTTCGATTTTCCCGCTTCAAGCTCATCCAAGGGACCCCTATAAATACCACAATCACTTGCCTTTCATAGTTTCACATCTTCTTCTTCAGACCATCAGATTTCATCTAAGTGTTCTCTCTTCTAATCTTCTGCCTGCTCACGTTTTTCCCATTTTCTTACTATAAAACTCGATAGCCACCATGAAAAAGACCTCCAAAACAGTTCCACAAAAGGAGGGGGATGCTACTATATCACGCCCTTCTAAGGGCGAATCAAAAACCCTTCCTACCATTGAACAATTCATTCCTGGACCTTTCGACACCATTTCTGACTTTTCAATAGAAAAAACCCCTTCTACATCGGGCCGATGTAAGCCCATGTCCCGATATATAAGTGTAATATCGGATGTTGAGAGGGTGAAACTTGACTGCCACTGGGGGGAGGCAGTCCGAGTAGATATCCCAACCGCCGACGAAAGCATAGCCACACACAAGACTGTCTTCCTTAGCGTCTATACATACCCCTTCACCTTAGGCACCGTCGGTTCTTCTTCCCCACCGGTTGATCCGGTGATTCTTGATTTTTGCTGCCAATACCGAGTGTACTCGGTCAGATCTATCCTTCTTTTTCAAGGATTGTCTACATGTTTCGTCAAATTGCGAACATAGTCGAGGGAATGACCTTCACCATCGACCATTTGATTAGATTATATAGCCCTTGACTTTTTCGTGGGGGGCTTATTAAATTACACTGTCGATCCACCAAGGCGTTCCTCGCCTGTATCGACGAGGATAGGGACCGGGGGTGGATGAGCCGATTCATTAGAATCAGAACCTCCGATATCATCCCTGCTGATAGAATGGCATTCCTGGAGGAGTGGAACATGAAACGTAAGTACCTTCGACTCGAGCGTGCTTTCGTTGTCTCCTTCTCTCTTGACTGATTTTCTTTTAATTGTGCAGCCATTGTTTGGTTTCCCGATGCGATTCAGGACCTTCCGGGGTGGATCAAACGCTTAGACTCTGCTTTCCCACACAACAAACATGTATGGCCTGAGATGGCCAAAACACGATGGCAGTCCAAGAATCGCGGTACGTTCCTGTTGTTACCGCTTTCATATTCTTTGTGAGAATTTTTACTGATGATGCTTCTAACATAATACACTTGTGTAGGCCTTGGTGAAGGCGTGCTGATGAGACCGCCTCCACCTGGTGAGAAAGAGGCCCCGAAGGCCCCAAAAGATAAGAAAAGGAAAAAAGAGGCCTCGGAAGGGTCTCCAAAATCAAAAAGGGCAAAGGCTCAGAAGCCTAAAACTGATGCCACAGTCATATCTTCGACGGCCGCCGAGAGTCTGTTGGTCGAGGAAGAAAGTGACGATGCCCTCCCTTTGGTACAAAGGGCACGCTGAGGTGCTAATGCTTTGAGAGATGTTGGGCCCTCGCCTGTTGAGCTATAGGTGATCGATGCGGACCCGCCGTATAGGAGACCCTCGAGGAGGGTTTGGGCACAATCCCCGAGACGCTCATCGTACATGGCACAGCCCATGGTGAAGATCTCAGGGGTCTTTCTACTGGAGCTTTTCGAGATGGGCAAGAAACCTCGATGGAGGCTGACATCGCTGGTGAATTTCATTCGGGCCCGTCATTCTCTCCAGGGGAGATACGGGATGCTCAAGTTACGGGTACCCCTGGTCCAAAGACCTCTCGTAGAGAGGAAGACGGATTCAGAGACTACTTCAAGGGGGTAGATGAGGAGACCAATGTTGATGCCCCAGTTGCCCTCGAGGAAGCCGAGAGGCTCCAAAAGCAGGTGACATTTGAGAACAATATACCCATTTTCTGATCTTATATTCTCGTTTTTTGATTTCCCTTCTCTGTGTTGTAGGTCAAGAGGCTATATGACCAGGCCTTCTCCAAATTGCAAGATGAGTTGACTCATAGAATAGAGGAGCTTGAGAAGCTTATGACGGGGTCATTCGAGCTCGAGGCCTTGTGCGCTCGAAAGGAGGAGGAACTGACCAACCTTCGAGCAAGCTTGGAGAGAGCACTCTGGGAGAGGTCCGATTTCTCCGAGCAGGTATGCTAGTATCCACATTCTCACCTTTTAGCTGTGACATTTTGGTGTTGATTGACTTACTTTCTGCTTCTTAGATTACGGAGAAGGATTCCCTGGTGGAGCATCTTCGGGGAGAGGTTGCGGCCAACGCCGCCGAAGTCATGGAACTGGCTCGGCTGAATGATAATGCAGCTTCGGAGAGGGAGGTCCTTCGGGGGAAGCTATCCTTGGCCCATGATCTTCTCCGAGGTGCTCAGGAGGAGGCTGCTGCACTATCTGTGACCAAGGCCGAGGCTAGTGAATACGTGTCCTCGTACAAGAGGGATGTTGCTTCTGCAAACGCCCGGGCAAGGAAGATATGTGAGAAGGCTGAGCTGAAGCTAACTCAGGTGGTTGCCTATGCTCGTGCACAATCCAAGAGGAAGGACCTCGAGGAAGTGAGCTCCAGAGGTATCGATCTCTCTGCCGAGATTGAAGAGGCCCGGGCCCTAGAGGAGGAGTTGACAGTGTCGAGTTCATCGGACGAGGGCTCTGCAGCTCGAACAGCGGTAGAGACATAGAATAGTTTTTCTTCCTTTCTTATGTGGGATCCTTCGGGGGGATTTTTGTGAAGAACACCTTGTAACTATATTTTTTGGAAATAGAACATTTTACATCATACTTTGCATAAACTTAGTTCCGTGACTTTTTCCCCTCAATATGACTTTTATGCTTTGACACTTTTGCTTCATCGGAACTCGTACTTGCAATGGTAGATTTCCTCGAGATCGGGCACCTTCTCGAGGTTAAGTCGGCATGCAAGCTTCGATTCCTCGAACCTCCTATGATGGTACTATTCATGCAATGTGACCGTGAAGCGACCGAGGTGGCCCCACCGGTACACTTCCCCAAACGCCATGACGACCTGTCAGAAATTGAATGGCCTTTAAGGTAGTTGATTGGCCGCCTTTCCTTCTATAAATGTTCTTTCTTCTCCTTCATTCTAACTCTTGCATTTTTGCGAAAAAACCCTCAGCTCTTCTTTCATATTTCTCATCCATTTTCCTATCATTGCGAAAGCGAGTTCCACTCTCCCTTATTACCTATACTTTGAGTAACTATGGATGTTGTTGCCGAGTCCGTTCATCAAGAAGAGGGAAATTCTCCCACTGCCCTTAGTCTGGCCGGTGGCATACCGCCAGCGTCTGGCGAGCTGACCTCGTATTGCTTTGCTATAAAAAAGGACTTTGCAGTAGAGAAACCCTACGATGCCCCGAGCCATTGAGAACATGACTCGAGGTTCGTTCGATCGATCGAGTAAGACCACCTCGAGGCCGTTAGGAGAGACTGCGGATGGGGGGAAAATGTGGTGTTGCAGTTACCCTCTCGAGATGAAAGCATCATGACCTTCGTAAAGGGATTCTTGACCGTGTACACATAACCGTTTACATTGGGCCCCCTCGACCGACTTGTGCTTGAGTTTTGTAAAAGGTACCGAGTCACCTTGGCACAAATCCATCCGTCCTTTTGGCGGATAGTTCTGATGATGAGGTATTTTACTGAAAGGGCAGAGCTTGACTTTACCCTTAGCCACCTCATTAGGTTCCGGCCTCAGCATTGTCGAGGCCTGATTGCACTGCGACGTCGGTCCACGAGGCCTTTTATTACTAGCAATGATGAGGACCGAAATGGGGGATGGATGAGTCGGTTTATTTGGGTGAGGACCGTCGACGTCATTCCAGCGGAGTTCCTGACTTTTCCCGAGAAATGGAACTTCAAACGTAAGCACCATGTCGTGCCTTAGTGTCTCTTGTTCTTATTAACTTATAAGGGTGTTTCTTTTTCTCTTTTTCAGCGGTCCCGTGGATGCCCGGAGAGGTCCCCGATCTTGTGGACTAGACTCGGAAGTTGGCAGCTTCCTCGACATATGACGAGCGCAGGTGGCGTGACCTCTCGATGGGGAGATGGGAGGCAAAACACCATGGTTTGAGTCGTGTGGTATCCCTTTTTATAAATGTTTCCTTTCGTGTGTATTAACTATGATGTCACAGGTGTTGGTGGGTTTTTCGGAATGAGGTCGTGTCCCTTCGAGGATAGTGAAGGCCCGAGGGATCGAAAAAGATCCTCTATTGATGGGGATATTTTTGATGAGGCGGGGCCTTCTAGGAGGCATAAAGGAGACGTCGTTGCTGAGGAGAGCTTCATATACGTTGTCCATTCTGCAGATGTCGGCTCCCTTTGTGAGGATGATTCTCTGTCCACAGCTCGGGCCAGTGGCCCTTTTGAGTTTGCCGGTTCTACCAAGCTTGGGACCTCTAATTTCGAAGATGGGATTCCCCGAGAGAGGAAGAGCAAGAGTCCTCCACCGTCATCAACTTCTGCCCCCGAAAGTACTTCGAGGGATGCTTGTGACCAGGGGCCGCCCGGACCGATTGAGGTTTCGAGTGGGCATACCCCTATTGAGAGTGGTTCGTCTGGGGCCGATGGGGCCAGGCCAGTAGATGCACGTTCAACTTTTAAGGAGGCTCGGCGGCTATGCTCCGAGGTGAGTTCCGATCGGCCTTGCTGGTTTGTTAGTTATAAATATTCATTCTTTGAATCTGAAGTTTCTTTCTTGTAGGTTTTTGACAGACTCAAGGCGGAGCTACTTCGTTGTGAGGCCCAATTACGGGAAGCTTTGGGTAAGAAAAGATCTCGCAAGCTTCTTTGTAATGCGAAGACAAAAGAGTTGATACATCTTCGAGTGGAGACACATCCGAGCCGTATCTATGAAGGCAAACTCGAGCGCCAGGTAACTCTTACCCTGTGGGGGTATGTGCCTCTTTTCTTGCTTTTGGGAGCTAATGCTTTGGTACTTTAGTTGCAGGAAAACACAGAAGCGTTGGAGCGCCTTTGGGGCGAAGTCGGGCAAGTTAGGTCTGAATGTCAAGTGTTGAAAGTGCAAGTAGGCGTACATATTGCGGCCCAAAGGAATGCCTTGGCTAATGAGTATGCTCGATGCAAGTCCTGGAGGGAGACCCTCGAGGAGCTACATGCTAGGGGCTTTGACCTCTCGGAAGAGGTAAAGCAGGCCGAGGAGGACGAGACTGATGCTAGATTTTTCCTCTCTTGAGCTGATGCTGATACTTGAAGGCCGCCGTGGGAGCTGGTCCGAGAGGCCTTTGAGGGAGTTGGTCCCGAGAATAGAATTGATTTTTTTGCTTTGTTGTTTGCATAAGACTCCTGTGGGAGCGTTGTAAATATGTATTTGTAATACACACATATATATAAGAAATATTCTTTAATCTGATTTGCATGTTGGTAGTTGGCCTGGCGAATTGGACTTTGAGATGAAACCCTTGGGGTTATAAATTGGCCCTGGGCTCTTTGAGCTGGCGGCTCGGGTTCTTACACTTTTTTGGCCCTGAGGCGCTTTATTTAACCGTATCGGTCTTAGTTTCCGAGTCGGGTTTCGACTCGAGCTCAACGGCCCTCAGGTTTTCAAATTGGCCCTAAGGCGCTTTGTGCCGGTATGACCCGTAGCTGGCGACTCGGGCTCTTACGCGTAAGGTCGAAGTAGCGAGCGACTTGGGATCTTACGCTTTTTTGGCCCTGAGGCGCTTTAGTTAACCATATTGGGCTTAGTCTCCGAGTCAGGTTTCGACTCGAGCTCAACGGCCCTCAGGTTTTCAAATTGGCACTGAGGCGCTTTGTGTCGGTATGACCCGTAGCTGGCGACCCGGGCTCTTACGCGTAAGGTCGAAGTAGCGGGCGACTTAGACTCTTACGCTTTTTTGGCCCTGAGGCACTTTAGTTAACCATATTGGGCTTAGGATCCCATTCGGGTTTCGACTCAAACTCAGGCCCTCAGGTTTTCAAATTGGCCCTGAGGCGCTTTGTGTCGGTATGACCCGTAGCTGGCGACTCAGTCTCTTACATGTAAGGTCGAAGTAGCGGGCGACTTGGGCTCTTACGCTTTTTTGGCCCTGAGGCGCTTTAGTTAACCATATTGGGCTTAGTCTTTGAGTCGAGTTTCGACTCGAGCTCAACGGCCCTCAGGTTTTCAAATTGGCCCTGAGGCGCTTTTTTCGGTATGACATGTAGTTGGCGACTTGGGCTCTTACGCGTAAGGTAGATACGACTAGATGGTAACTTGGGCTCTTACGCTTTAGGTTGGTACAACCTTTAATGCAGCGAGCGACTTGGGCTCTTCTGCTTTAGGTTGGCACAACATTTAACAGGTTCT
Organism: Nicotiana knightiana; assembly: GCA_005239525.1. NCBI lineage: Eukaryota > Viridiplantae > Streptophyta > Magnoliopsida > Solanales > Solanaceae > Nicotiana > Nicotiana knightiana. The sequence goes on along the minus strand of ML408550.1, from coordinate 154,683 downwards.
TTTTGATGTTTTTTCAAATTAAATGAAGGCCTGTGATTTTATGGCAACAGTCGGACGTCTCCGAGTTGCGTTAGTTTGGCCAGAGCCTTATGAAGGTGTTCATTTATGTTTGGCCGTATCCTTTTAGTCCCCGAGTGAGATAGCCATGGCGTCTATATTGACGGTATGTCTTTTGGGTCTTACAAGTTCGATATATAGCTTGACTTTGATATGGGGTTTATGCCTGTTTTAAGGTCTTACAAATTTGTATGTTGCCTCGAAAAGGGCTTATGAGTTAGAATTTTCCTGCCCTGAGGTCTTACGGTTTCGAGTTTTATAACTTGATGAACCGACTGTCAGGGACAGTCCCCGAGTCGGAATTGATGTTGCCTCAAGGAGGGATTATGAGCTCGGAGTTACCTGCCCTTAGGTCTTACAGCTTCGAGTTTTAGTGACTCGGTGGAGCAGCTATCGAAGACAGTTCCTGTGCGCTTGCTAAATTTTGGCCTTGGGGCTGTATTTTGTAAAAATGGCAAACTTTTTTGATGTGCGAAATGCTTTGATGATAGAAGGTACTTCTCTGATTACTTGGTACAAGTGTACATGTTCTTTCCATCGAGGGTTCGATTATTCTACACGGACACGGTTCATTCGACAGTTTGGTCCGATACATCATTCTCCTATCGAGACCCTCTTTGGCATATTTCAGTGATCTCCTGGGGGGATGCCCCTCAGTATTCGAGGTTGTTCGAAGAGAATCCTTGAATACTTGGTGAGTTCTCCTTAGGTAGCATATGAATGTTTCCTCATTAAAAACCTCGCCGGTAAAATCCTTTTGGGATAAAATCCGATGTGAGGGAAAAAGAGTGCAACACATGCTTTCAAACCTAAGGCCTTCGAGCTGGGGTGCTTTGACTTCTTTCAATCGAACACATGCACGCAGGTTAGCGTATAGTGTGAAAGGAAAAGGGATAGGTTTGTACCTTAGCTGTGATGGCGCTCGAGCCTCGATACACTCTGGTTATCAGTTCCGAGGACGCGACACGGTCCTTTGTTTGTTCCTACGAGGATGTAATTTGTGATTGTTACTTGGTTGTTTGTTTGTTTTTTGGCTCCTTCGATGTAGAAGGTGTCGGTGTCACATCGTGCACTGTGAACATTTCTTTTGTTGTGTGTCGCTCTCTGTATACAATTTTTACTCCATCCTTCGTAGGGAAATTCATCATTTGGTGAAGGGTTGATGGCACCGCCCTCATATTGTGGATCCATGGCCTTCCAAGCAATGCATTGTACCTCATGTCACCTTCAATGACATGAAACTTGGTATCCTGAATTGTGTCGGCCACGTTAACGGGGAGGATGATTTCTCCTTTCAATGTTTCTCTTGTCATGTTGAACCCATTTAGGACTCGAGAGGCGGGTATGATCTGGTCGAGCAACCCGAGTTGCTCTACCACCCTCGATCGAATTATGTTGGCCGAGCAACCTGGATCTACGAGCACATGTTTAATTTGAAATTTATTGAAAAGAAAAGAAATTACCAGTTCTTCATTGTGAGGTTGAGACAAGGTCTCGATGTCCTCTTTGCTGAACGAAAGGGCGTCTTCAGGTATGTATCTCCGAGTTCGCTTTTCCCTAGTGATAGATACTTTCATCTGCCTAAAAACGGGTCCTTGAGGGACGTCGACTCCACCAATAATCATGCGGATGACATGTCGTGGTTTGTTTGTTTCATTTTTCTTATTTTCCTCTCTTTCCCGAAATTGATTTTAGCTCGGTCGCTGAGGAATTCTCAAAGGTACCCTTTTCTGATTAGTCGGGCCACCTCTTCTCGAAGTTGTCTGCAATCTTCGGTCCTATGATCGTGGGTATCGTGATATTCGCATATCAAGTTGGGGTTCCTTTGTGAGGGATCTGATAGCACAGGTCTCGGCCACCTGGTGTCCCTGATCGTGCTAATGGCTGATACGATGTCTGAAACATCGATGTTGAAGTTGTACTCAGATAGCCGGGTGCCTCTACCGACCCTGCATGCCTGTCGAATCCTGCTTTGCTACGAGTCCCCGAGGATTCTTTCCTCGGTCCATCCTTTTGTCATTTCGAGGTATGTTACACCTCGGGATGTTTCTCCGATTTTCTACGTACAGTTGATACCTTTCTTTGTTTGGACTTAGCTCTCTTTCTGGAAGCCTCGATTCCTTCACTAAGACTCTACTAGGATACACCGATCCCGAGGGGGCTTCTAATTGGTCGTCCTCGACCCTGATCTTCGACTGGTACCTGTTGTGTATATCCGCCCAAACTATGGCGGGGTACTCGATTAAAATTTGCGTCAGCTGTTTCGAAGCTATTGAGCTTCGCTCATTCAAACCCTAAGCAAAGGCTTGCACTGCCCAATCGTCGGAGACCGGTGGTAATTCCATTCGTTCTAATTGAAAGCGGGACACGAACTCCCTTAACATTTCGTTCTCCCTTTGCTTGATTTTGAAAACATAAGATTTTCATGTAGCGACCTTGATGGCACCAGCATGTGCTTTTACAAAGGAGTCCGCCATCATGGAAAATGAATCTATCGAGCTCGAGGGCAGGTTATGGTACCACATCATGGCCCTTTGGATAGTGTTTCTCCGAATATTTTCAACAGAACAGATTCAATCTCTTCGTCTTTCAGTTCGTTTCCTTTCACAGCACAAGTGTAGGCAGTGATGTGCTCATTGGGGTCCGAAATTCCATTGTACTTCGGGAGATCGGGCATTCTAAATTTCTTCGAGATAGGCATCGGAGCTACACTTGACAGGAATGGCTTCTGTACGAATTTTTTTGAGTCCACACCCTTTAAGATCGAGGGTGTGCCTGGGATCTAATCAACCCTCAAGTTGTAGGTCTCCATTTTTTTGTCGTTAGCCTCTATCTTCTTCTCGCCTGATTCAATTCCTTTCGCGAGGTCTTCGAGCATTTTCATAATGGCGGGGTCGGCTGCTGACCCATTATCGCTCGATCTTTCCGGTGCATATTCGACTCGGGGAGCCGTTTCTGGTGATGATGTGCTCAGGGTTCTCTGATGGCTCTGTAGCTGAGCAATAGTCACTTGTTGTGCCTGCAACATTTCAAAAATAACATGAAGGCTAACCTTTATTTCCCTTTGAGCAGGAATTCCCTGTGCTTCACGTTGGTCTCCTTCAAGAACGCTCTCGTCTGTATGAGAGCTCACATCGACATGTTGGGCATTGCGCGAGCCTTCATCGACAAGAATTTGCACTGGTGCCCCTTCAGGGTGTTGCGGTGGCATACCGACACCTGAAGTAGTTACGCCATTCTCTCCGTGGTTCTCAGGATCGTTGCTTTCGTGTGAATTTATTGAGTTAGACATTTTTCGACCTGAAATTGAAGATTCTTGGACAAGAAAAAGTGTGAAGAATAACTTGTGTTTTTAGAAAACCAACACTAAAACGATTACTATTATTTTTGCCCCACGGTGGGCGCCAAGTTGTTTACCTTGAAAATGGTAATTACAATTATATTTGATTATGTAGTTCTAAAAATATGTGATATATGTTAATACCGGTTGTTTAGGCAATAGATGCTGCGTATGAAGCGAGAAAAATGAAATAAGTGCGAAAAAAACTAAGTTAAGCAAATCAGGCTCCAAAAAGGCCAGACTCGAGGGTGGTCGGGCAGGCCTTGAGGTAGAGCTCGAGCTCGAGGAGCTCGTCTAAGGGAAATCAACGATAGTATAACGATATTTAAGGCCCTAAGGTTAGGCCTATTTATGATCAATAATAAACAATAAATGAAGAATAACTCAAGAACACAATAAATGAGAAGCAATAATTTAATGAGACTATTGAAGAAAATATTTTTGTTAGAGAGCAGAGGATGTTCTTGTTCTTGTATTGAATATCATATATGTTAGAAAGTGACAAGGATCCCCTTTATATATGAGGGGGAATCCCAACATGGTACATATGTAATTAATGCAAGGAGATATGACTAGTACAGCCATTTAATGCCACGGTACGGGCTTGTACTATTTTGTGCACTTTGTCAGCTTTAACCACGTGCCTTTTGGAAGTTTCCGCCTTTTCATATCGACCCTTGATTTGTACTACCTCGGGGTTGAGAACCCTCGATGTGCCCCTCAATGCCAAGCTCGGCCTTCAAACATTTGTCTTCACCGAAGTGGCCGTAAAATCGGGCTCTCCGATTTTAGCCGTGTACACTGGGTATTCTATCATATTTTGCTTCAACTATTGTGAAGCCAATGAGCTTTGGATTATTGAGTCCTTGGGTGAAGGCCGGAACGACCCAATCATCTGCAACCGGAGGCAGATCCATCCTTTCCATTTGAAATCTCGATACGAAATCCCTGAGCATCTCGTTATCCCTTTGCTTTACCTTGAAAAGGTTTGATTTTCTGGTCTCGACCTTGGTGGCCCCGGCGTGCGCTTTTACAAAGGCATCTGCAAGCATAGGAAAAGAGTCAATTGAATTAAGGGGTAAGTTGTGATACCATATCATAGCTCCTTTCCACAAGGTCTTTCCGAACTTTTTCAGCAAAATGGATTCGATTTCATCATTTTCCAAGCCATTTCCCTTGATGGCGCACGTGTAGGAGGTCACATGCTCATTTGGATCAGTTGTTCCGTTGTACTTCAGAATTTCGAGAATGAGGAACTTCTTTAGGATCGGCTTTGGGGCTGCGCTTAGAGGAAAAGGTTTTTGAACAAATTTTTTGGAATCCAAGCCCTTCAGTATCAGTGGTGCTCGTGGGATTTGATCAACCCTAGAGTTGTAGGTTTCCACTTTTTTGTCATTGGCTTCGATTTTCTTTTCCCCGATTCCACCCATTTTGTCAGTTCCTCAAGCATTTTTATTATCTCGGGGTTGGTCCCGGGCTCTACTTCACCCGGCCTTTCTGTGGCCGGTTCATTTCAACGGGCATTTACCCGGGATGATTCGGGATCAACTCTGCTAGGGGCGCGACTTTGATTCTGCAACTGGGCTATTGCTGCCTGTTGAGCCTATAATATTTCGAACATCATGCACAAGTTGATCCCATCACCTTCGCCGTCATGTGTACTCCGAGCTATAGACCGGGCTCCCCGGCGACGGCTGTTTTCAGGGTCAGTAGGCAAGTTCGCTTCGATAGCCACGTGTGAGTTAGCATCGATCGGATTAACGACTGGGACTCCGTTGGGGTCAGCAGGGGGCACCTCGTTGTTTGGTACCGGGTTGTTGTTCTCGCCATGGTGGCCGGACTCAGCATCCACGTTTAAATGGGCAGATTGGGAATTCGACATTTTAAATTTTGACCTGAAATTAAAAGCTCAAACAACAAGTGTAAAATAGAGTGTGTTATGAAAATTCGTATCAAAGTGCCACTATTATTCTTAGCCCCACGGTGGGTACCAAACTGTTTAACCTAAAAAACGGATAACAATAAATTCATAAGTGATTTTAAGGATATGTGGGTTAATTCAATACAAATGATAAATTGCGTTAGGTTAAACAGATAAATGATGTAATAAATTGTTAAACCAATCAAGAGGAGTAATCCCGAATTTAGTAACAGCTTAATGGAATGCCTGCCTTCGATCCCGGGCTCACGTTACTGATGAACTGACGGACATAATTAAGAACTTTGAACAACAGTGAGAACAAGAGTATATTTCCTTGATATGTGTGTTACAGTGTTGTTAATGAATAATCAGACTCCTCCCCTCCCCTCCCCTCCCCTCCCCCCCCCCCCTTTTATACAGTAGGGGAGTTATACCCTAAACACAATTCCATAAAAGGTAAAAATCTTCTGTTTAGCTAATCACCGATTTCCTGCCGCTACGTGTTGAGATTCACGCCGTGACATCCGACTGGTCATGGATATCAAGGCCTTCTATTGGTCGTACTCGGTTATCTGGTAACGCTATCTGAGGCCTTTGGGATTCAAACTGAACCCGGGGGTCATGTCCTTGATACTCCCGAGGGCAGGCATTTTGCCCAGACCGGTTCCTTACCGTCAGGTCTCTTGTTCCGTTTACTTCATCGGGAACCGAGGCATCCCATAGGCTCGATTTCACCCGTATACATGCTTACAAGTATTTCTTCTCGGTTCCTTCTAAGCTTATATGTATAAAAGAGTGGTGAGAATGTTCCTCAAATTGCATTATGAAAACTTTATTACTGAGTTATTCCAATAAGACCACATGGAAAGTTTGGAAGATGTGTGCAAAAGTATAGTGAAGAAGGACTATCTACAAATAAACTGATCAAGAAATTCATTTATCAGTTTGGAAGATGGCATGAATTGATGGATTATCTTCAAAATTTGAGCTCCAGTGAGATCTATTATGGTCAAACGTCAAGCGCCTAGCCTGCACTATATCAAATTTAAGCAGTGTAATGTAGGAGGTAGTAACATCATGAGAGATGCAAGCTGTAAAATTTTGTTTGCAGATTAATATAATGGACGACTTGGTAGCAGTACCTTGGAAAATCAAGAGAGCTGTCCAGAGGATAAAAGCCAAGCCAAATCAAGTCAAATTAAACCAAGTCACGCCAAGCCAAGCCAAAACCCAGACAAGTCAAGCTAAACCAAGCCATATGGGTAAAAAAGGTTTTTAATTGGGATGGGTGGGTAGGTCAGGTAATTACTTTTAGTTGAGTAGGTAGATGTATTTTATGTTCAACACGTATTTTGTATAATTTGCTCAAGAAATAAACCCTCAGCTGTCACTACAGAGACACTTTCACCAACTATTTCTCAATCTATGTATAACCGAAACCTTGATATCGAATAACTTGACTTCAATTGAAATATACTTTTTTGGGGGGAAACAAAAGGAACGCACTAATTCTTGGACACCAAACATCAAAAATTTATAATAGTACTCTTTTCATGCCTGCCGACAGCGCATGAGAGAGATTGTTAAGGCAAACGCCACAGTTCAGTCACATGTATGGTTGAATAAATGATAGCAACGCAGGAGCACATCCTCGTTAAAGAAGCATGTCGATGATTTTGATGTCGGAGAAACCTTAATCCATACGATGGTGATTCCAAAATTCTATTTGTGCCCACAAATCTCCAACACTCATACAGGTTGCTAAGAGCAGTACTCAAAGATCAGGAACACCTTTGTCATCAAAATTGTTCCTTTCCAGATCCCCCCATGTACACGCCCCACATGCTGGTTCAACTAAGAAGAAAACTGTTCTCATTCATCCTCATTTCATCCTTGCCAATTTGTAGGGAGCCAATTGCAAGACACGAGTCCTTTAACTCTCTTAATCATCTACTACTCTTCACCACAGAATAACATGACAAACAAAAGGCTAACTAAAATCAGCAGTAAATCTCTTAAACCAGCTTTCCACCTTTCATGCCTCAATCCGCATAATGAGCTAAAGAAATGGGCTTGCTTTACTTTCAGAGTTCTTTTCTTTTATCTCGCCCTGGAGGGACAGCGATGGCTCCTTCAGTAGCACGGCTAGAATTTGAAAAAACATTTCCACCTATTCAACCAGTTATTCGAGAAGAATACTAAAGGAAAATCCACCTGGACTGCAGAACATCATGCAGCGGGCATCCTCCTGCTTTACTGTCAACTTTCTAGCAAACAATAGCGTCCGCCACGTGTTTGTGTTGACGAAGTTCAGAAAACACTCACCTGAGAAGGGAAGCACCAAGAAAATGAAAAACCAGTCAATGTTTAGATTTCTAAGGGCGTGTGAGAGAGAGAGAAACAGACCGAATGAGAGAGAGAGAATGTAATGTTACATATCCATACAAGGAGAATTGATTGTTACTCTTTATACTTACACTTGTTTTTGAGCACGCGTGTTGTGTGTGCACCCTTTATCAATAAGTACATAAAATTTAAAACTCAAGTAAATTATATTAAGAATTATGTTTGAGTTATCAAATAAAACTTAACTAACAACACGCAAAAACTTTAAATGATGAGTGATGGTCTTATTTAACTAACTTGACAACAAGAGAAGTAATAGTGAAATTGTATGCCAAAATAATGAATTTAAAAGTACATATAAAATTTTAATTTAAGTAGTACTTTTTGCAATAATTGATAGAAAAGATCACAATGAAATATCAACTATTTTGTAGAGCATCACAACATGCTTAATATTTGTTGAACTAAAACGAGCATATTTAACCAATAAAATAAGTGCATACTAAAGTATTCAAATAAAATTCACTATTATTCTCAAAACTCGAATCATATTTATAATAAGATATCCAACTTAAGGATACATTCCCACAAGCTACAGGGACACGCTTGAAATCGTTTTGCAACCATCTCCATTGGGCATAATTAACAATTGCGCTCTTCTTCCCTGGAACATGGTTTATTAAGACTTCAGAGTTCTTTTGCTTGAGGCAGTAGTGTAATTATGATTTTTTGGTTGGGAGATCTAATTTTGGACTCCTGACACCGATATTATTACTTCTTTCATTTCTACATAATTCTTGATCTGGCCTTTCGCTTCTGCTCTTAGTCCCCAACTTTCTTTTTAATCCATGCAAATCCTTAGTTTTTGACTTGGGTATGATACATAGGATGCTTTAAATAAGATTTTTCCAATGCTTTAAAGTGAGTACTAAGAGTGTAGATATGTATCTACAATAACTTACATTTAACCCTAAGAACATGATGAGATAATTATAGCAAGGTCTCTTAATTTGCACTATAATTTAGATTTACTCAATACGTTGTAATCCATGTTATAAGTTAAACGTCTAATAATGATAGGTAGCAGACGACGCTAATTCCATTATCTTTATGATTCTTGATAATGTCGTATTCATTATGAAGTGTTTTTACAATTTTGTATATCAATATTAAAGGAGTAATGTTCAATTGAAGAGCAAACTAGTCATTTAGCTTTATATGGCCATTTTAGTCTTTTAACTTTGACCTAGGGTCTTCATACTTACAATATAATATGATATTTGTCCCAATTAATATAAAGATGTAGATTTTCTACTCTCCAAACCCTTTTTTTCCTTTTTTATCAAGAAACCCCTTTTATGAATACATTGCTTCCTCCATTCTTGCACTTAAAGTTCTAATAGATCTCCATACACCAGCTGAATCTCCAAAGCCATTTCACGAGTAAGCTCCTGTTATGATACCTGAGATTTCTTATGCCCAAGCGCCCCTTCTTTCTTGTTGATGGCGAGAGTTTTCCGCTTAACCAAGGGAAAATCTTTCTTTTCTCTGTTGCCACGCCATATAAAGTTCCCTCTTAGCAGTGCTGTGAAGAGCGTAAAGTGAGGAAAGCAACAAGCCCCTTTTCGCTTAAAGCGAGAAGCGAAGGGCTCGCTTTTTGAAGTGAAGCGGGATTAAATAAAAAAATATTTAAATAAATACTGCATGAATTAAGTGTTAGGCTTACCTAGTCTTAGAGACTAGGTGCCATCACGACATCCTACGGAGGGAAATTGGAGTCGTGACAGTCATGCATCGCAGCCGCGTTATGCTAGGATATGATCTTTTGTGCTTATTTCGTGTGTTATATTTCTCCTTGTGTGGCAGATAACACATGTAACTGTAAGCAAATGTTCAATACTTCAATGTAAAAACTAAAGAATAGCATCAATTAAAGCACAAAATGAGTATCTTATTCTTTTACAAGATTGTCAAATTCTTGTATTCCACTATCATTATTATATTGCTCGTCATCTTCTTCAACTTCTTCATCAACTAGGGACAAAGTAGCTGCTTCGTTTTCCTTCCTCTGTGAGCTTGAAGTTGAGGTACTCTCCCTCAACCCATAAATCCTCTCCCCAATTCCACGCGCCTCCGCAACATCATCCAAAGTGAAATCAGTAGTTTCCTCAAATAATTCTTCATCTGCATGATCTTTCGGGACTCCAGTTGGTCATTCATTAGCATCATCGATGTTGTCCAAACTAATTGGATCAATTACATTGCGAGCGTTGTAACGACGTCTCAATGTTCTATTGTACTTAATGAATACTAGATCATTGAGACGCTTCAAGGTTAGTTTGTTCCTCTTTTTGGTATGAATCTGCAAATAATAAATAATTGGTAAGATTAGGACAATTGAGATATAATTTAATTATCTCAACATACTAAATTTTTCTTCTTAGTTCTTACATGTTCAAACATGCTCCAATTCCGTTCACACCCAGATGAGCTACACGTTAGACTTAGAACCTTGATGGCTAACTTTTATAATTTTGGAGTTGGATGACCATATTGCTTCCACCATTCAACTGTAGAAGTAGAACAAACATTCAAAACATAATATTTATAAAGAAATAACTTATTAACTATAAAGCAACATATAAGCACTCACTCACCTAGTGACTTCATCTTTCTTTGTCTAATAGCCATGTTTTTCCAAAAGTTGCTCAGCATTCCTAGAAATACTAAATTGCTTTGTTATTTTATCTTGCACGGATTCTTCAGGTATCAACTTCTCATTATATTCAATGTATTCCCTCCACAATTTTTCATATCCTATAATCCTCTCTTCATTGTCATAAAACAGTTTCGGGTTCAAAACAAGTTCAGCTGCAAGCAAAGGGTGATGAATCTAACAGCTCCACCTTTTATATATGATCTCACTAAAAGAGTCTCGAATAGCCTCCTTTCCCCTTAAAAGAGTCTCGAATAGCCTCCTTTCCCCTATCCATTGTTCGTAAAGGTAGCCCATTGGTGGTCTTTGCTCCCCATCCACCAAACGAAGCACTTTAACTAAAGGATCACCAATCTTCAAATGCATGAACCACATTATTCCAAAATGAAGTAGAAAGCATAATATTTGCAGATCCTCTCCCTCGAGCTTCCCTTCCATAGGCATTGTTAGTGTACTCATCTGAAACAAACAACTTCTTCAAATTACTTTTTTGCTAATACATCATATGCAAAGTCAAGAAAGCAGTAGCAAATCTTGTCTTTGCAGGTTTCACCAAGCTTCTTTGTTTAGTGAATCTCTTCATCATATTCAATAACAAAGGCATTTGAACAATATAGGAATGCACTCTAATTGTTTGATTAATGACTGAATTGAAGGGTCTATCCTTGACAATGTCACCGACGATCAAATTAATACAATGTGTTGTGCACGGAGTCCAATAAATATGTGGGTACCCTACAGACATCAAATCACCAGCTTTAACATTTTCATCGGCGTTGTCCGTGACAACTTGAACAACATTTTCTGCTCCAATAGAGTCTATTGTACTCTTGAACAAGGAGTACATTTTGGTTGAATCAGTAGAAGAATCACTTGCATCAACGGACTGAAGAAACAAGCTTCCATTAGGATAATTCACCAAGATATTAATGATCATGTTTCCATCTCCTGTCGTTCACTTATCCATTATAATGGAACAACCAAACTTATTACATTCTACTTTGTGCTCATCCACGATTTTGTTAATCTCTGCCACCTCTTTTATTAGATATGGACCTCTAACTTCATGATAAGTTCAAGGCTTCATTCCTGGACCATATTGGCCTATGGCCTCAATAAAAGCAGAAAAAGTGTCAGTATAATAAACACAATTAAAAGGAAGACCTGCATCATACATCCACCATGTAATCATTACAACTGCACGATCCCTCAAAATCGCTTTGGCATCACTTTGAGGATTACCACTTTTCCCTCCCTTATCTCGTGGTTTTTGCACGGCTGATGTAAATTTACATGTGATTGTGTAGCTCCCTGAATAAATCACTTTCCCTTTACAGACTCTGCTTTCCCACATCATTATAATTCCCCCGCTTCTATCACATGATTCTAAACAGTTATATTGTACCCCATCTATTTGCCCTTATTGTTTAACAATACTTTCCGGTCCCCTTTCTAGCTTAAACTCCTGAAAGCACTAGATATCTGCTTCCATTCCTACACCATAGACTTCAATATCATTCTTTTAGCCATGCCATTCTATCCCCTAATATTCCATAAAATCATGTTTAGCTTCATGTTGAAACATTGCTACCAACCTTGCCCCTGGTCCCGATCCCAATTGCCCTTAATTACCATAGCAAATCAAGTTTTTAACCTCCTGTATCCCTTTTGGTCTCGGAGTCCTAGAAATTAGAGTCTTAATCCTCTTTATTTGTCGGCTTCTGTCTATCTTTAGAAACAAAGCTAGAGCTTCCTCCTCACAGTCGTGAAAATCTACCCCATAAGTTTTGCTCATCTTCATCACATCTTTATGAACCCATAATGACGTATCCATTTCAGCCATCTCCATTTGATTTTCCAGAGAGATTGCTTCATCAACAGACGAAGTAATCTGCTGCTCAGAATCGCCCTCCTGAAAGAGAGGGATAACTTCGTTTCCATTCACCATTATCATGGTACCGTCCTCTTCATCATGCAATCTTTGCACTTCCCCAAGCCATGATTTATTGAATTCAACAATCTGATTGTTTTCCTTCTCCCTGAATTGTAGAAAAAATGCATCATCCCCCGTTGTAAGATAAAAATTGCTTCCTTTCCTGTATGTGGATTTCGTGATACTTGTAAAGGTTTAGGGCAGGGAACTCTTTGTTCCTCTATTACCGTCGAGGAGAGAGAATTGTCTCGAGAGAAATCTTCTTTCGCGAGAATATTAGCATCAATATCGACTAAAAGAGGGTCAAAAAAATGTGGGGCTGCTACGGGTTGGGCCTCACAATTTTTAGACATCAGACCTTCCTCTGAGTCCATTCTTTTCATAAATTTTGGGTTGTTTGGATAGGCCCAATAAAGAAGTCTTTCCTTTGTCTAGCCCCACCCTATTTGAAAACTCCCCACGTGCCGCACATAAGACACAACCACTTAATTCAAAATTTGAATTGCTTTACAGCTTCCACCTGTCCCGTCTGCTCTGTTATCTCAGGCCTCTCATCTGAACCTATGTAAAGTCTAGAGGGTCTGGCTTCTTCATCTTGCCGGACATATCTAACTAGCGTCGGAGCTTCATTCCACACAATGAGTCTGTAGATTGAACAGGCTCGTCTTGGATAAACCTTTTCATATGTTACTGAAGTTGGTTTTAAGAACGTAATAAACCACATATACTAGTCTTGGGATAAAACTTGTTTATTTTATTATTTTAATCAGTTATGCTCTAAAAAGAAGTTCCCGTTATTAGATGTCGCTAGAAACTTTACTTCACTTAACATCCATCATCAACTTGTGGAAGATAGTTCCCACAGCGATCATATGGTGCATTTGGAAAGAAAGAAATCCGTTGTTTTGATGGAACTTCAACTCTAACTCCTGTTCTGAAGGCTAGAATTTTGATGAACCTTTTCATGGAGTAAACTTCGTAATGAAATAGTATTGACTTCTTTAAATTTTGTAAGCTCCTTCAAATTAAGGTCATCTGACATTGCCTAGAAGTTGACTTCTTTGTAATTATTGTGCATCTTCTGGATTTTGAATGAATGAAATCTACCTTCACTTTCTTTATATATGACCAAGAAATCCATCTGGGCAAACCCTTAGGATTAACTGCAGCCTTTGAAATAATGGGCCCGCGCATCTACCCTTCTTCACTTAAATACCAGGCCTAGTTCGCACAGCACAAGGCTCGAACCTATGATTCTAGTTCCTCAGTCTTTGCACTTGAACATATGTCGGGAGGCAAATGAAATCTACCTTTACCCGATCAAAAAAACTTTTATTTCCACTTAACAATCAATTTAACCAAGCAACCCTTTTTTGAAGGATCGCAGCTAAATGATCATGGTTATCTTTACTAGTTTGAATATGAGAGAAGCAAGACTATTAAGAAGGGTTAGGGTAATCAGAAGTTAAATAGAATATGGAAATGGAAACTTTAAAAGGGAAGATAAGGACTTCAGTTTTGAATTATAGATGGAAATTAACGAAACCAATGAGAAAATAGTTGACTCTTTTACTGAATTCAACAAAGAAAGGTTTTAAAAGATCTCACTAGCAAAGATTCATATAGTTGATGCCAACTTAGTCATGATTGAGGCGTAGTTGTTGTTGTTTAGTAGTGAAGTAATAGCCTGCATGTCAGCTACTAAGTCAATCGGTATAATTTCATGGTAAGAACTGTTTTCCAGTTAACATTTTTTACGACGTAAGTTCAAAAGCTCATTCCTCTATTTAATGGGATTCACCACTTCAAGTCAATAAGAGGGACCCATGTTGATTTTTTTATCTTCATTCCTTCATTAATTTGAGATACTGAAGTCCTGTTAAAGAGAAGAACTAGTGAAATTTACCCTGATTTACCTTCTCTTTTTTCTATTAGAAACTACCAGTGTCAGTTGATGACACGACGGGTCTTAAGCAATTGTCACCCAAACTTTCTTGTGACAGAGCTATATTTTCTCAGGGCTGAAAAGTTAAAACCTGAAAGCAAATAACAAGCTTACTTCTTCACAAGCTCTTGAATAGTATTTCCTGCTAGCATGGTGAAAAGAATCAATTGTATACTTTCCTCTTTTTTTCCAAGACGCTTGGCCACTTTGTTTACCATTCTGACCGGTATATGAAAATTCAACCTCCTCCAACAAAAATTGGTGGCCAATTACCTCAAGGAGACCTAATTCAGAAAAAAGCCAAAAAGAGGGATATTCACACCATTGAAAGTCGCATAACAAGAATTAAAAAAGAAGATGAAGATCAGACTTTGGGTACTAGGGATATCAAAACCAAAAATGTATCACAGTGCATTTTAAGTAGAATATTGACAAACATATGACTATTGACTGCTTTAGAGGAGTTCAAATAGAGCAACAAAACTAGCATGACAACCATCACACTTTAAGACATTTTCAGCATCACTGCAGAACCAAATAACCAAAAAAGGGTTTAATCCCTTTAACACCAAGCTCAATCTCACACGAGGCCTATCATCTGCAAGATACGTACTGATTGGGCAAATATGGGTTAAAAACCTATAGAGAGGCATGTACAAGCCACAAGAATTGTTGCACCACATGGTTTTTATTTGAGGTGCTATAGACATATCCATTTAAGTTCCTACATATAAGGCATCAGCAGAAGATTTGTGTGCCATTATCATAATTAACGAAAAAGTGAATACACTTATACTAAAGGTTCTAATGGCAAGATTATACCTAGTATAATGATGTTTCTTCGTTTTGTTATACATTTTAGCAACTATATATTCACAAATACTGGGAAACCAGTGGGTTTGTTGTTTTGTTGATATTCACAAATGATCAATAAAATCATGACACTTGGATAAGCAATTAAATGAATCAAACACTGGGAGCCATTTGTCTATTGTAATGCTGCTGTTCACTAACTTAAGGTAGCATGACTCATGGAAAACATGCCATTACCACTGAGATTCCATATAAGTTTATCCTTTGCAAGTGGATCCACTGCCACCCATCGAGTTTAATATAAAGGATGTTTCTTCATTTTGTTATACATTTTAGCAACTATATATTCACAAAATGATCAATAAAATCATGACACTTGGATAAGAATAAAATGAATCAAACACTGGGAGCCATTTGTCTATTATAATGCTGTTGTTCACTAACTTAAGGTAGCATGACTCACGGAAAACATGCCATTACCACTAAGATTCCATATAAATTATCCTTTGCAAGTGGATCCATTGCCCAGTGTTGTGAAGAGCGTGAAGCGAGAAAAAGCGACAACCCCCATTCACGAGAAGCGAGAAGCGAAGCGCTCGCTTTTTTTAAGTGGAGGAATTTTTTAAAAAAAAAATTTAAAATAAATAGTGCATAGACAAAACATGTAATTGTAAGCAAATGTTCAATACTTCAATTAAAAAACTAAAGAGTAGCATATAATAGTGCATCTTCTCTATCTTCTTTTGGCGTCATTTAAAAGAACTACATATACATAAGAAAGACAATAAGTACTAAAAAAAACGGATATAATTTTGGGCAGAAATCGGCAGAACTGGGAAAAATTTTTCTGAAAAAAATTCGCTAGCATTATTTCAACACTTTTTGGACATTTAAGAAGAAGAAGAAGAAGAAGAAGAAATGCAGAAACATACCTGGTAACACCTGGTAATAGGGCTGTTGAAAGTTGCTTGAGCCTTGAAGAAGGAAAATCGAAAGTTGTTGCTGGTAACAGGGCTGTTGAAAGTCGATGTTCTGACTTGAAAGGGGAACCCTAGTTTCTCGGCTCTGGTGATTTCGAAGAAGTAGAGAGGCTGTCGGGTATTTTAATAAAATAGGGTTGTTGGGTATTTTAATAAAATATGGTTGTTGGGCAGATTTATAAAAAAGCGTACGCTTCTATCGCTTTTCCCCGCTTCTCTCGCTTCTCGCTTTTCACAGAGAGGAGGGCGCTTTTATCTACCAGAGCCGCTTCAACCAGTAGAAGCGCCCATAGCCCCGCTCCGCTTCGCTTCTCGCTTAAAGCGAAGAAGCGGACGCTTTTTTCAACACTGCCATTGCCACCCATCGAGTTTAATATAAAGGATGTTTCTTCATTTTATTATACATTTTAGCAACCATATATTCACAAAATGATCAATAAAATCATGACACTTGGATAAGAATAAAATGAATCAAACACTGGGAGCCATTTGTCTATTATAATGCTGTTGTTCACTAACTTAAGGTAGCATGACTAACGGAAAACATGCCATTACCACTAAGAGTCCATATAAATTATCCTTTGCAAGTGGATCCATTGCCACCCTTCGAGTTTAATATAAAGGTTCACTAACTCCCCAACCTCTCGTCGTGGAAGTTTCTGTGAAAGATAGGTTCCAGGTATTTCCTTCTCTGCATTGCCTTACAGTAGCATGAGTGGATGATCCCAACTAAATTAGGCTGTTTTAGCTGGGTGAAACTAACAGGAGGTTGCCTTACATGAAATCCTAGCTAATAGAGGATTCTATCTAACCAGCATGCTACAAGTGTCTCCAACACACTGAGGATATTTGTCATCTTTTCTTACGGTGCCACACTGCAAAGGAACATGGGGCATGTTCTACAGCCTTCTTGGGGTGCACTGGGTAATGATAGTGTTGTCAAAGGCAAGAAGTGTTAAGAAGCGGTCCAGGTCTATCGGGGCTTTTAAGCACAAAGCGCAATCAAAGTGTGGGATTTAGTTAAAAAAAAGGCTCAAAAAGAAAAAAATAAAAATATATGCGTAGTCAAGAAAAAATTCATCCGCAATGATTTCCTTAACAATTAATGTATCTTTTTGCAAATCACATTTATTGTTTAGTACCACTTCTTCAAGATAGAACTTATGGGCAATGAGACACACACTTTAGTGCGTTGCCTACATTGAAATGTAACCTAAGTGAAGCGAAGTGCCTACCCTGAGCTTCTCTGAGCTTCAAGGCTTAAGCGCGCTTTAAATGAGCCTTTGACAACACCGCGATGCCTTACGGTGTTAGAGATGCATACAGATGTTGAGGAGAGTGGAAACTGGAAAGTAAACAATCAATTTGGGAACTTTGGCAGATAGTAGCATGCATTTTTTGCTGCATAGGGGTTAATAAGAAATAGACGTTTTGAAGGAGTCTTAACCCCTTTCCATCAGCTTAATACTAGATGCATCTTGAACTTTTTTGTTGGAGTAATCTTCATCCTGTAAATAGTTTTAATGAGTTTTTGCGACTTTGTTAGCTCCTTAGAATGCATATAGGAGATTCAGTCTAAAGGAGCTGACCAATTTTTTGCTCACTGATGTAATTTTTGCATCAATTGGATGCACTGTCAATGAAACCTCTAATTTACAACAAAAACAGCAAAAATATACCCAGTATATTCCTACACTGTGGAGTCTGGGGAGGGTAATGTGTATGTAGACCTTACCCCTCCCTCGCGGAGGTAGAGAGGTTGTTTCCAATAGACTGTCGGCTCAAGGGAAGCAATTCACATCAGGAAACCTCTAATTTACTGATCAAAAAAATAAATAAGGAAACAACTTAAAGTGCCTTCAGTAATCAACTTTCCTCTGCAGTAGAGGCTCTGGCTAGAATCTGGAGTGATACATTTATACTACACTTTAACCAATTTTTGATAAATACTGCCTCTATCATTCTACTGTCAGAATTGGAACTCCTAAGTCCTAAGATCATTTACTTGATGATTTTTTTACCTACTGTTTCATAAGCATCACTTCTTTACAAATTGCAACTGTTTCCCCACACGCACACAACTGGGGATTAAAAATTATTAACTTATTCTCATTTCATAGCTTTTTTTTCATTTGAGCTGTGAGGCGAAAAGAGCAAGGTCCGTGTCAACAACATTTTTAACAGAGTGAAACTCCAGGTTCCACTTTTAGTTTCTTGTCGATGCACAATTAATACAAAAGATTTTCAATACTCAAACTAACTGCAACCAAATGGAATGTTTGTGCATCTGAGAGAGAGAGGTGGAGAGAGAGAGAGAGATGGATGATGGATGGATGGAGAGAGAACGAAAATGGTATGTTCCTTTTTTGTCTTATGATTTTAATCATAATTTACAAATTCATATCACTGGATAAATGTTGCTAGTCAATAAAAAGTTTCTGGAGAAGAAGCACGCAAACCTTGGGTGACTTAGGCATTTCCTTGAGAAGAACAGAAGGTCTATTGAGTTCCGAGAGCTGCAAATCCAATAGAAATTTGCCCATGGGAAGGATTCAGAGCAAGTCAACCTGAAATTCCAACTTCCAAGTAAACCATCTTTAAATAAAAAATAATTTAAAGGCAATCATTAGTTCATCGGATTATGTTTGTTTGGAGCAGATACAGAATATTTCTATTTTCCAGGACACATTTTGCAATCTCAACTATTTACTTTAGAATGTTAGATGATACAGAATTATACAAATACTCATATTTGACAAATAAGCACTCCCCAACATGCAAATAAATGTCAGAAACATATAAGAAAGATGTCAACAAATAGGTGTTCTATCCGAAACATGCAAAAAGACAAAACCAGATGGGTGTTCGGAGATACAAACCATTCCTATACGGTGCAACCTATGAGTTGATTGCATTAATTAGAGTCTGCGATAAATCTCTGTCAAGTGTAAAACCCTTCTCCATCATTTGATCCCAAATTGCACAAGCCACTGAGAGGTTCTTCTCCTGTACGAGGCCTCCAATAATCAATTTGAAGGTGATTTCATCTGGATACAAAGCTCTAGCTTGCATATCTTCATAAAGACGCAAAGCTTCATTTACTCTAGAAGCCTTGCAAAATCCGCTGATTAGTGCATTATAAGAGATAACATCAGCCCCAACACCCTGTTCCACCATATCATGGAAAATGCTCTGAGCCATCCCTATTTTACCTGTCTTGCACAGGTTATCAATAATAGAAGTGTAGAGTACACGATCTGGAAAAAGGCCCATGCTGAGCATCTGATCAACAAGTGCCTTGGCTACACTGGAATTACCTTCCTTTAGAGAAGCTTCTATAAGAATTGTAAAAGTTACAACATCAGGAACAATTCCTTTTTGCACCATCTCCTCAAAGAGATTGTATGCCCTCTTACTGCAGTCTGTCTTGCAGAGCGCTCTAATAATGGTATTATAAGATACAACATCTACCAAGCCTTTGGCATCCATCTTGTGGGTCATTAGCTTATAAGCCTTATCCAATCTATTGGCTTTGCAGAGACCTTTAAGAAGCTGGTTGTAGCTGTAACAATCAGGTTCCAACCCATTTCCTTCCATCTTCTCTATCAACTTCTCCGCCTCTTCCAACATAAGCTCCTTACAACAATAATTCAAGAACACATTATAAGTAACTAAATCTGGTTCACACCCGTTTCTCCTCATGAACGTTTTAATTGCTTGTGCTTTGTCAATCCTACCAGCTCCACAAAACCCATGTATCAGCACATTGTATATTTCCGTGTTGAATTTGACTTGACCCCTTAGAATACCCAAAGTCAGCTCATAAGCCAAATCAATCTTACCACTCCCACACAAGCCGAAAACAAGAGCTTTACAAGCCTTATTGTCTGGAATTAATCCTTTCCTAATCATTGTATGCCACATTTCAACAGCATTATTGAAGCGTCCAATCCTACACAGCCCACTAATAAGAATGGTATAACTCACAACATCAGGCTCTTTCCCTTTCGCTCCCATTACTCTAAAAACCTCCAAAGCAATATCAACCAAATGTTCACTGCACAAAAGATTCAAATACGTATTATAAGCCCAAAAATCAGGGACTGTACCAACCATATCCATGTCATTAAGAAGCTTATGAATAAGATCAAAGTTCTTAACTTTACACAAACCACAAATGAATCTTGAATATGTCAATGAATTCAAGGAAAACCCCATAGGCTTCATTTCATGATAGTAGCATTCTGCTAAATCAAAACGCGAGTTACGAATCAAAACACCAATTATTCTGTTGTAATCAATGCTGAAAACTCTGCAGTTTGACTGAGTCATTTCGTCGAACACCTGGAGTGCTTCGTTCACTAGGCCGGTCTTCACGTAATTTGACATGCGGGCACGGAATATGAGTCGATGCTTACCAAGAGTTCTATACATATCAATGTGGATTCCTCAGAAGCGAAAGCATAACATCGCTGCTTCTGAGCTCAAAGGCGCCAATATATGTTGAAATATTGGCTTAACGTAGAAGTGTTTACATTAGTTATAAGTAAATTGTACAGGATGATGATGATACGGTTAACGGGGAAGCTTCAGGATGGGCAAAAGTACAGATTACAGCGAAGTAAATTCATGCGTTTTTGTGCTTAAAGGAAAAGGGAGGGAGGGGCGGGGGGAGCGGGGGAAGGAGGTTTCGGCGACGGAGAAGATTGGCAGGGGAGAAAGGGATTTGGGGGCCCAAATCCAATGTCCAAATTCTGTAGACGAAAGACGAGGAGTTCAAAATTTTAACTACAGTGCAACGCAAAGGATCAATTTTCTATAATGGGCTTTGATGTGGGCTTTATGCTTCTCTAGCATGGGTGTGAATTGCAAAAATGTAAAAATCAGGCACTCCATTTAATTTGTACCTACATTAAAAAGAAAAATTAATTAGTATCCAAAGTACAGACAACTACAAGTCATTTCCTTCTCCTCCTTCACCTCCCCCTTCGTCGTTGTCGTTGTGAAAACAAAAGTGACGGTGGATGTAAATGATGTTTGTAAGAAGATTTTAAGGTGGTTTATGATATTTTATAGTAATGTGGCGCTCTTTTCTTTACTACTTCTTAATTGCAAAATGGGTTTATTAGATTTGTTGTTGTTTTGACAAATTGACGGCTAGGGTTTGTTCTTTATGATATTTGGAGGTTATGTTTCAATTTGAGCTAATATGAAGTAGATCTATGTATTAAATCGTGTGTTGGATTATTGAAATTCAAATAACACGTTTCTATTTTTGATTAATTTGCACTTCAGACTTATTTGGCTTTAACTGTATGAAAATATTTGTTGCACTTTAGACCTATTTGGCCTTAAGTGCATCTTAAATACAACTTTTTCACTTTATACCTATTTGGCGTTAAGTGCAAGAAAATATTTATTTCACTTCAGACCTTAATTGGCCTTAATTGCATTGCACTTCATGCTATAAAAATTAATATTTAACTTCGATGATAAGTCCGAAGTTGATCCTAAAGAGGGTAAACTTGTAAATTTTCGTGCAAAGTGGGGAATGAGGCTTTAGCGACGAAGAAGATAGGCAGGGGAAAAAGGGATTTGGGGCCCAAATCCAAAGTCCAAATTCTGGGGACGATAGACGACGAGTTCAAAAATTTAACTATATTGCAACGCAAAGGATCAATTTTCTATAATGGGCTTTTATGTGGGCTTTATGCTTCTCTAGCACGGGTGTGATTTGTAAAAAATATAAAATTTTAGGAGGCACTCTATTTGGTCTTCCTCATTTAACTTGTACCCACTTTTTCTAGAAAAGCTTAATTAGTATCCGAAGTACATACAACTTCAGGTCCTCCTCCTCCTCCTCCTCCTCCTCTTCCTCCTCCTCCTCCTCTTCTTCTTCTTCTTCGCCGTCGTCGCTGTGAAAACAAAAGTGACGGTGGATGTACATGATGTTTGTGAGCAGATTTTAAGGTGGTTTATAGTATTTTATAGTTGTGAGCTGATGTGCCACTCCTTTCTTTACTACTGCTTAGGATTTCTTTTTCTTCTTAATTGCAAAATAAATTTGTTAGATTTATCATTGTTTTGATAAATTAATGATTGGATATTATTCTTTATGATATGTGTGATTGGATATTATTCTTTATGATATGTGGAGGTTATGTTTCAAATTTGAGCTAATTTGGAGTAGATCTAGGTATTGTGTGTTGGATTGTTGAAATTCGAAGAACAAGTTTTTGTTTCTGGTTAATTTGCACTTTAGACCTATTTGGCCTTAAGTGCATGAAAATATTGGTTGCACTTCAGACCTATTTGACCTTAAATGCATCTTAAATGTAATTTTTTCACTTCCAAGATATTTGACCTAAAGTGCATGAAAATATTTGTTACACTTCAAACCTTAATTGGCCATAAGTGCATTAAAGTAGATCCTAAAGCGAGTAGACTTGTAAATTTTTGTGCAAGGTGGGTATAACTTCAATGGTGACCCCAAGGACTGATTTTTGGAATTGTAGTTTGGGTTTTATAGCTTATGTAGGATAATTTATTTCTTATATTGTGTACGTGTAATTTGACTATTTTGGATAGAAACTCGTTTTATATGATATTCTTGATTGTAAAAGGATCATGTATTTTTTTTTCATTTAAATTCTTTGATAGAAAACATCAAAATAAGGAAGAAAATCAACAAATATTCCAACAAAAGGAACTCTCATTGAATTGTTCACTGCCTCATCTGTGTCAAGCTTGTCTTATAGATTTGCATACAAATTATGATTTTCAATATAATGTCCAGGAAATGGGGCAAAGAAATAAGCTTCACCCAATAACAAGTAGTACAAATATTAAAAACTCTTTTCTCAAGCTTCTAAAGTATTCTTCAGAGAAAAAATAGAGAGAAGATTTTGTGGGAAAATAGGAAAGTTAGAAGTAGAGGTCACTTGAGAAATAAAGATTTTATTAGAAGTGGATGAAAATTTAACTCAGGGATATTTTTGGTTAACTTTGAAAAATTTAATGGATGATTCCTGTTAAGTGGAATATTATAAGGATGGACTGAAAGTTGTGGTGAAACTATAAGGAGATTTTGGTCCAAAACTCTGTCTTTAATCGACCTATTTTTTTTAAATATTCACAAGTTTTGTTGGGTTTGCAAAATTTTCCTTGTTCACAAGTTTTGACGGGCAGAACATAAGTTATGTACAAAAAATTTCTAAAATTTATTGGATGGGCTGTAACGACCCAACCAGTAATTTTGTGTATTTGAGCTCCATTTTCTTATTTGATGCTTTCCGTATGTGTGTTTATTGTTTTGTGACCTACGTGGTTGGTTGGTTTGGTTTCGGGAATGCTTGAGAGTGAATTGAGACACTTAGTCTCATTTTGGGAAGCCTAAGTTATAATAATTGACCTAGGTTTGACTTTTGAGTAGACGATCTCGGATTGATATTTTGATGGTTCCAATAGGTGCGTATGGTAATTTTGGACTAAGGCATATATTCAAAGTTGAATTTGGAGGTTCCTAGGATGTTTTGGCGCTATTTCCTGAATGTTGGTAATTTGCAGGATTTGAAGAGTTCATAAGTTTGACCGGGAGTTGACTTTATTGCTATCAGACTTAGATAGTTGTTCCGGGAATTGAAATAGGTCTGTTTTCTTATTTAGAACTAGTATGCAAAGTTTGGTTTCGTTCCGGATTGGTTAGGCTTGAACGGACGTTTGGTTTGAAGTTGGAAGTTTATGAACTTAAGAGGTTGATCTTGATCGACGATTCTTGGTTTTGTTGTTATTCATGGTGTTTCGAGCCCTTTGAAAAGTTTGGATAAGGTATTGGTACTTGTTGGCATGATTTGACGGGGTCCCGGGGGGACTCGAGTGTGTTTTAGATGGATTTCGGATCACTTGTGTCATGACCTAAAATTCATATAGTCATGATGGTACCTAACCCAACCAAACATCAATTACACAGTTCTAATGAAAATAACAAGTAATCAATGAGTGAATTACGTGAAGTTTATATAACCCAAGGATTAGTGATACAAGTCATGAGCCACTAAGGCTTAGATTCACAAAGTTGGTATGAAAATAAATACAACATCTGTTTGGAACATACATAAATAGAATACGAATCTAAAACTACCAAGAACAAGTTGTATCTATATCCGGAAAGCAGTTACATCTTCAATGCCAGCTCCCCCTATTCACACATCTTCAATGCCAGCTCCCCCTATTTACAACAACATCATCTCCAAAATCTACACGCAAGGTGCAGAAGTATAGTATGAGTACAACCCCATGTACTCAGGAAGTATCATAACTAATCTCGGCGAGGTAATAGTTGCAAGAATTGTTAATCATACTAGCCAAATAACATGTTCAATTCATATATCTCACAACTATACAACAAAAAAAATGCTATCAAGTCATAAACCACAGATAAAGAGTCCTCGGTGCCCAAAGATAACGTAACATGCTCTTTCCAGTTAACAATCCAACATATAGAGAAGATATGTGTCCAATGTCATTAAATCATCAAACTTGCATATGGAGAAGATATGCGTGATTAAACGAATCATGTCACACGGATTCACATATAGATAAGATATGGGTTGTGTCTCATCTCATCAAGTAAGGTGGCACATAGAGAAGATATGCATAAAGGCATGTATACACTCCGGAACTAGCAAATAGAGAAGAGATACAGTAAAATCACATATACATCCAAGGAAATTGCAAGTAAAGAAGAAAGTCAATAACCAAAACAAATACCGATCAATTTTCCTCAGAAATACCATAACCAAACCACTGATCAACTTTCCTCATACAACGTGTACACCATCAAAAGAGAAATATGATAGAGTAACCCTAGGGGATGAGTATTTATCCATATGCTACACGGACAACTCACGTGTTGCACAGACAACTCACGTGCCAATAATATCAATTGCACGATCAACTCACATGCTACACGGAGAACTCACGTGTTGTACGTACAACTCATGTGCAAATAATATCATAGCTTGGATCCGCATGAATAACTCACGTGATATCAGTAACAATCTTGCACGAACAAATCACGTGCCGATAGCAACAATCCCGCACGGAAAACTCACGCGTCAATAATCACAATCACACGGACAAATCACATACAAATAATCACAATCCCACAGACAAATAATGTGCTACCACTCCAATCCATAACACACACAAGGCAGATGTACGAGAATACATGTACATGATCGATGAATATCAAATTTCATACTCCTGGACTGGTATACGTGACATGCTAAAGTGCATGCATGTGCAAAGTGTGTTATTGTAGCTCAAGTCAGGTAATTACATCACGAAAGTAGTAGTTATCAGGTTCAATCAGAAGATCAACCTCTATGTAACCTCAAACATGGTCAAATAGCTCACAAAAGCGGTACAAATAAAAGAAACTTCTTAACATGAAGCTTAACAATCAATTCAATGCATATCATAGTCTAAGTACTACCCCAAACATGAATAATACCCCGGTGATGCATACGGGCTCAAACCCACATATGTGCCCCACCCATAGCACGTAGCTATCACAAATAACTCAGACAACTAATGCCTCAACCTAGTTTAGGTAAGATACTTACATCAAACAAGCCATATCCATACTTTAAAAATGCCTTCCCGGATGAATCAACCTCCGAACGGCTCGAATCTAGCCAAAAATAACTAAAAAATATCAAACGATATCATAGGATTTAAATCCAAACAACAAAGGTCGAATCTTTAACCAAATGGTCAAAGTCAACCAAAAAATCAACCCGAGCTCGCACCCCAGAATCTGACAAAACTCATAAATTTCGACAACCCATTCGATTACGAGTCTAATCATACAAGTTTCATTCAAATCCAACTTCAAATCGACCTCTAAATCCATAAATTTCTTCCTCTTAAGTTTAGGAATAAAATCCCCAAATCTCCAATCAAAATATGGATTAATTCACAAATGAACTATTATAATCACGGTAGAAGTTCAAAAATTGAGTTTAGATACTGACTCCAATGTCAAAACAAGAAGAATTCCACGAAAATCACCTCAAACGGAGTTCTAGAGCTCAAGATATGCTCAAAATACTAAATGAGGCGCAATCTGATTTTTAATAACAACAATTTGCTCTTCCCCACCCAAAAACTCGCACCTGCGGTCTGCCATCTTTCATTTCCGCACATGTGGACCTTTTTGCGCACATGCGGGGCCAGTTATCCTCTCCGACATTAAATTGGGCATAACTCTCTCATACGATGCCCAAATTTGACTATTCTTTTTGTTATGGTTCTATAATTACCATATAGATCTAATGGTGCATTAGAAACAGAATTTAGAGCTCATTTGATTAGTGCATTACCATTTATCCTTAATAAAACGACGTCGGAATATCAAATACGAGCGCAACATAACCCAAATCTATCCGAAACTACCGGAATCCATCCAAAAGTTGTAGACAAGTCCAAAATCATCATATAAGCATGTTGGAAATTTCAAATCATGAATCCAAGTTCGTTAAGTCCATTATTTGACCGTGGTCAACTCAAATTCTTAAACTTAACATATGCAACTCCAGTGTCTGAATCACTCTTAGACACTTCGGATCGCAACCAAATTTTGCACACAAGTCCCAAATGACAAATGAACCTATTCTAACTTCCGGAAGAACAATCTGAACCCGATACCATCAAAGTCAACTCCTGTTCAAACTTATGAAATTTCTAAACTTTCAAATTGCCAAAAAGAGCCAAATCAACTTTGGAACCTTCAAATCCAAATCCGAACATACGCCTAATTCCAAAATCACCATATGAGCCTATTGGGACCATCAAAATATGAATCTGAGGTCCTTTACGCGTAAGTCAAATCATGATCAACTTTTCCAACTTAAAGCTTCTAAATTGAGAATTACTCTTCTGAATCAATCCCGAACTTCCCGAAAATCAAAACCAACCATGCCCGCAAGTTGTAATACATCATATGAAGTTACTCAAGACCTCAAACCACCAAACTGAATGTCAATACTCAAAACTACCGGTCGGGTCGTTACATTCTTCCCCACTTAAACATGCGTTCGTCCTCGAACATGCCAAGAGTCATTTCAAAGCCGTCAAATAGCTAAATAAACTCATCATACCCATAGTCATGGGCAATACCATGTCACCAAAACCCATATAAGTCTATTAGCACAATCTCGAATGAACGCTCTTCCTCCACATTAATCCATAAACCTTAGAACCCAATCTCCAACATCCGGAGTTCCTTATAAGACCCAATCCTTGTATATATACACACTGTATCAATCCCAACAAGATGCATCAAGCCATTAATACACTACCAATATAAAATCACATGATGTACCACATAACTCATGTACTCATAGTAATAACTCTCGAGCATAATAGCTGCTCATTAACAAACCTCTTGCACTGTATTTTGCGCTAGTCAAAACAACATTCAACTTGTGATTTCTCTGTTGTTGAAGAAAGTGAGTTGCCACCTAATATTTAAAGGTATACTAAGGTACCTTATTAATTAATAAAGGTCATATTCTTCATTAGTCTGCTAACCGGTGATATTATGGGTAAGGGTTCTTGTTCTTCTAAGGGGAAGGTGTTAGGCAACCCTTAAAATCTACCCGAGGTATCTGCATAAGATTTAGACTAGA
Organism: Nicotiana knightiana; assembly: GCA_005239525.1. NCBI lineage: Eukaryota > Viridiplantae > Streptophyta > Magnoliopsida > Solanales > Solanaceae > Nicotiana > Nicotiana knightiana. The sequence continues at coordinate 126,939 of ML408550.1, read as the reverse complement.
TTGAGAACTAATTGTTTGTACTATGCCTTAACTAGTGTTGAATGAGTGTAGCTTGCCTAAGTTATTTTATGTGAGTTAAAAGATAAAGTAAATCATTCAATCCAATATATAATTTTCATATACATGGTAGATAAAGAAACATGAACACAGTAATGAGTAACGACATAGTGAAACTGTAAAAATAACCAAAGCAATAATTAAAGGAGTGAAGGGAAAGAAAGGACTATGGGGGGTTTGGGCCTCAAAGAGGCAGGCTTAGCAGTAACGGGGATGAGCAACAGCTAACTCTGAACCTTCTGAGACATATTAGGGCTAGAGTTGGGCCTGAGTTCTTAAAAAACTCAGTTGGCCCAAATCATTGTACATGTCCAAAAAGGAAAGAGGTCACTAGAATAGAAGTACTATATATATATATATATATATATATATATATATATATATATATATATATATATATATATATATGTGAAATTCATAAGCAAATAATAAAAGGAAAGATCACTAACAACATTTAAATCTTAAGGAAGTCATACTAATGTGAAGGATACGCATAATGAACGATCCACATTGAACCCCTTTCGTTATCATTAAACACCAAACCCAAAGAGAGTAATAAGTGTCAAATGAATTAAAGGATAAGGAGAGAATTCTACTAAAGGTTGATGCCCCCTTTGAATCCACCGACACTTTAAAGTTCCCAAGGGTCTCAAGGCCTAAGGCAATGCTTGTGCTGAGGAGAGCAACCCAACCTAGAGTTAAACTCTACTCCTAAATAACTCTAACCACTAACAACTCATTCTTCCCTATAGGTTTGAATGCCAATGAGGCTCTTTCAATGTAAACCAACTACCGTAGAAATACCATACCACATAAGTACATACCCTTCTTATGAAGACCAAACAAAATACCATAGAGGAAAGAGGTAGTCTATATATGTACCATTACAACCAAATTCAGAACTAAGATGATGATTAACACAGTAGACAGTTCCCTAAGAATTCAAACATACTTATCATGCTACTGTTGAGGGACCATGCACCTGATACCAAACATCCTAAAGGCAGAAAGAATACAGTTCTAGTGTGTAATAACTTGTAAATGAGTTTGTCTTAAAATACTCAATTATATTAATCACATGTTGATTAAGCCTTGACCCGTAAGTGTACATAGGTTAAAATTTTGACCAAAGCACTCAAAAAGTGTTGGCAGAAGTTAAGGATAGTAATCACAATCAGAACACATATATTCATATCATAAATAGGATTGACAAGATCACAAATCATTATTAGAACTTCTGAGGATATCAACAAGTTCACAAATCTAATCAGAATCCTTAAGAGTGTTTAACAAGGTTTCAAATCATCAAGTAACACATCTATATCTTTTGGAAGTCTTAACTTCAAATTAGTCCTATTAAAATGAAAGCAAGCAGTCATGTTCAAGCAGTAGTGACAAAAGTTCTTTTAGAGTTGAGACATATATACTTAGGAGAATGCAATGAAGATTCCAAAAGAAGGCAGGCACACATATGGTCAATCAAACAGAGATGTTGGATGACATGGGGTCACAAGAACACACAAAAGAGACTGAGTATAGATTAGGTCAAGGAAGAGTTACCATTAAGGCCATCATGTATGAGGTTCAAGAGAAGGTAAATATATTATCAAATAAAGGGAGTGGGTGAATGTATTTAGGGTTATACTTCAGGTATAAAGGGAAACTTAGTCTCAATATGAGATAACTTCAGAATCATGCAATATGAAGATCCAACTAACATCAGTGTGTCACGACCCAAATTTCACATGTCGTGATGTAGCCTATTGCAAAACTAGGCAAGCCGACAATCACAATAAACCACACATCTTTAAGTTTGAAAACATAACAAAATAAGCTTAAGAGTAAAATCTCATAAATATTGATACGAAAAAATATCGCGACTAAATATAATATTCTCCCAAAATCCGGGTGTCACTGAGTACACGAGCATTTAAATGACAACATAGTCTGACTGTACAAAACACTGTCTAGAAAGATAGAAAAATACAAGTAAATGAAAAGAAGGCGATTCAAGTTCTGTGGACGCCAAGGAAACTACCACGATAGACTCCGACAGATCAAGATCCAAAAGCTAGCATCCGCTATAGTCAGAAGTACCTGGATCTGCAAACGAAGTGCAAAGTGTAGTATGAGTACAACTGGCCCAATGTACTCAATAAGTAACAAGACTAACCTTGGGCTAAAAGCAGTGACGAGCTCAATAGGTACAGTTCAAATACAGAATTTAACAGTACAGGAACGTAGACGTGCTTTGAAGTCAACGGTTTAAGCTCAAAACGGATAAATATGCCAAGTGTGACTGAAATGAGGAATGATACATCTCTATATCTACATGTCAATTATGCATGCCAACTGTAATGCAACGCAATGATAAAAATCATATGCATACTCTCGGAGTATCAATTCACTCAATCTTCCAATGCACTCAATCCTCTCAGTCATCACAATCACTCAATCCTCTTAATCGCTCGGCACTCGCGCTCGACAATCGCATTCGGCACTCGCACTCAGTAGGTACCTGCGCTCACTGTTGGTAAGAGACTCTAGAGGGGCGGATCCTGCCCAAGAGCTAAAATAATCCAATCATGACATGAATCAATAAAGCTTGATGCGATATGCAACCCGATCCCATAAATATCCCCACAATCAGGCCCTCGACTTCACTCAGTCATCAATCTCTCCAGTCTTTCAGGCTCACAAACATCAGACGATCAACCCAAACAATGATGATATGATGTATCAATATATGGTGTCAGAGACTGAGATATTATATGCAAATGATAGATGTGACTGAGTACAAAAGTTGCAAATTAAACAAGTAATTCAACAACAACACGACCTCTATGGGTCCTAACAACACCAACATATAGCCTAAGCATGATTTCTAACATGAATCACATCTCAATTTCTCTAACACATGGAGAACATATGGATAATAAGAAGATTATTTGACTATACAATTCCACAGAACTAACCGATTCACAATTCCTATGGTGCACGCCCACATGACCATCGCCTAACATGTGCGTCACCTCAACACTAACCACATAACACGTAATTCAGGGATTCATACCCTTAGAACCAAGTTTAGAAGTGTTACTTACCTCAAACCGTTCAAATCTCTACTCCAACAAGCCATTGCCTCGTGAATCGGCCTCCTAACGACTCGAATCTAACCACAAACAACTCGATACAATCAACACAAGCTATAGGAATCAATTCCATATGATAAAGCTAAGTTCTTAAGCAAAAGTCAAAAAGTCAACTCAAAATCAACCACACTCTCGGAATCCGACAAAATTAACAAAATTCGAACACCCATTCAACCACTAGTTCAATCATACCAAAATTACTCAATTCCGATCATAACTCGACCTTCAAATCCTCAAATTTAAGCCTATGCGATTTCTATAATTTTCCAAAAGTTTTCCAACCCAAAACACTAATTAAATGATGAAAACAATGATAGATTCATGTAATTTAACCAAATCCAAGTTAAAATCACTTACCCCAAACACTTTCTTGAAAATACCTCCAAGAATCGCCTCAATCCGAGATCTCAAATTCAATTTATGAAATATAACTCAAACCCTCGTTTTTGATATTTAAGAGTCTGCCCAGATTCACTTCTTTGCAATCGAGGGAAATGCTTCGCGATCGGGAAGCACAAATCCTTAAGCTGAAAAAAATTACTTTTTGCGAATGCGAATAAACCCACGCGAATGCGACTCACAGAATCCCAGTCCTGCGCAATCACGAATTTCTTCACACGATCGCGAAGAACAATTTGCGTGAACCCCAATCTCCTCCTTTCCTTTCGCGGACGCGACCCCCATCACGCGTTTGCTATGCACTGAAAACCAAAGATTCACGATCACAGGCCTCATCTTGCAATCGCATAAAAAAAGTTCCCCAGCTGCCCAAAATACTCTTCTCGATCGCATATAAGGAAACCATCACAAGTAAAAATAAGTAGTCTTCAAGTTTTGAAATGCGCCGAACATGGTCAGAAGCACACCTGAGGCCCCTGGGACCTCAACCAAACATACCAAAAAGTCCTAAAACATCATACAAACTTGCTCAAAGTGTCAAATCACATCAAACAACACTAAAGGCATGAATCGCACATCGATTCAAGCCTAATAAACTTCTAACTTTCAAAACTAGTGCCGAAACATACCAAACCAACTCCGATTGACCTCAAATTTTGCACACAAGTCATAAATGAAACAAAGGAACTATTCCAATTTCCGGAACAAAAATCCAAGCCCTGTAACCAAAAAGTCAACTCTTTGTCAAACTTCTCAACTCTCCAAACTTCCATTTTTTCCAACTTTTGCCATTTCAAGCCAAAATCACCTACGGATCTCCAAATCAATATTCGAACACACTCCGAAGTATAAAATCACCCTACAGAGCTATCAAAACCATCAAAATTCCATTCCAGAGTCATTTACACATAAGTCAACATCCGGTCAACTCTTTCAATTAAAACTTCCAACCTAGGGACTAAGTGTCCCAATTCATTCGGAAACATCCCCGTAATCGAACCAGTCACTTTGGCAGCTCACATAACAAAAATTTAGCACAAAATAAGCAGAAAATAGGGAAACGGGGCTACAACACTCAAAACGACCAGCTGTATTGTTTCATCCTCTTCCTCTTAAGCAAGCGTTCATCCTCGAATGGGTCGAGAATCATACCTGGAGTCTCAAATAGGCATGGATATCTGCTCCGCATCTCCTGCTCGGTCTCCCAAGTAGCATCCTTGACTAGCTGAGCCCTCCATTGCACCTTCACTGAAGCTATGTTCTTTGACCTCAACTTTCGAACATGCCGATCCAAAATGGCCACCGACTCTACATCATAAGTCAAATCACCATCCAACTGAATTGTACTGAAGTCTAAAACATGAGACGGATCGTCGACATACTTCCGAAGAATGGAATTATGAACACTGGATGAACACTCGACAGATAAGGCTGCAATGCAATATTGTAAGGCACATTTCCAATCCTCTCAAGCACCTTAAAATGCCCAAAATACCGAGGGCTCAACTTGCGCTTCTTCCTGAACCTCATAACACCCTTCATGGGTAAAACTCTGAGCAGTACCTTCTCTCCCACCATGTAAGCAACATCACAAACCTTCCGATCAGCGTAGCTCTTCTTTCTAGACTACACCGTGAGAAACCGATCCTGAATTAACTTAACCTTGTCCAAAGCATCCTAAACCAAGTCAATACCTAATAGCCTAGCCTCACCCGACTCAAACCAACCTACTGGAGACCGATACCGCCTCCCATACAATGCCTCATATGGAGCCATCTGAATGCTCAATTGGTAGTTGTTGTTGTAGGCAAACTCTACAAGTGACAGAAACTGATCCCAAGAACCCCCGAAATCCATGAGACAAGCGCGTAGCATATCCTCCAATAACTGAATAGTGCGCTCGGATTGTCCGTCTGTTTGAGGGTGGAATGCTGTACTCAACTCAACCAGTGTGCCTAACTCTCGCAGTACAGCTCTCCAAAACTTTGTGCCCCAATCTGAAATGATGGACACTGGCACACCGTGAAGGTGAAAAATATCGCGGATGTAGATCTCAACCAACCGCTCCGAAGAATAAGTAGTACCAACAGGAATGAAATGCACGGACTTGGTCAACTGATCCACAATCACCCAAATAGCATCAAGCTTCCTCGAAGTCTGTGGGAGCCCAACTACAAAGTCCATGGTGATAAGCTCCTATTTTCACTCCTGAATCTCAAGCCTCTGAAGAAATCCACCCGGTATCTGATGCTCGTACTTCACCTGCTGACAATTTAGGAACCAAGCTACAAACCCCACTATGTCTTTCTTCATCCTCCTCCACCAATAGTGCTTCCTGAAGTCCTGATACATCTTTGCGGCACCTAGATAAATGGAATACTGCGAACTATGGGTCTCCTTAAGAATCAACTCACGTAGTTAATCTATATTGGGCACACAAATCTGACCCTGCATCCGCAACACCCCATCACCCCTAGTAGTAATCTCCTTGGCATCACCGTGCTGAACCGTGTCCTTGAGGACAAGCAAATGGGGGTCATCATACTTACGCTCTTTGATGTGATCATACAAAGAAGACCGAGAAACCACACAAGCTAGAACTTGATTGGGCTCCGAAACATCTAATCTCACATATTGTCCAAGGCTTGAACATTTTATACAAGCGGTCTCTCACCAACAGGAATAAATACAAGGCTCCCCATACTCAACACCTTTCTACTCAAGGCATCGGCCACCACATTGGCCTTCCCCGGATGATACAGAATGGTAATATCATAGTCCTTTAGAAGCTCTAACCACCACCGCTGTTTCAAATTTAGATCCTTTTGTTTGAACAAGTGTTGGGACTCCAATGATCCCTAAATAGCTCACAAGACTGACGAGCACAAAATACAACACAAAATTGATGCTCACTAATCAAAGATAGTATAGTATTATATCGTCTCCACAAGGATTGGATTTAAACAATATTCAGGTAATTCCTGGTTTAATCGCTATTTAGGAGGATCAACACTTAAGTTAAATGGTTATGATCTAATTTTAACCACTAAAATAATGCAATTGACCACCGACAACAAGGAATTGAGGATTCGCAGAGTGGTTTCTTATCAATGTGAGGGATAAGGGCCTGGCATGATAGGTTAAAAATAGCTATTTGGGATTTAACTCTAGTTTAATTTACTCTAACGTTCTAATATTTCTCACGAATTCACTCGATGGTTAGTTCAAATGTGTAGTCAAGACTCCTCTCTCGATTAAATCTTAACTATACGCCGTGAAGTAATATAAGCACTGTGAAGTATGCAAGAATGCGTTAATGGATTTGTCCTTAGAAAACGTCTCTCGAATATTCTCCTAACTTGATTTTAGCAACAATTCAACAAGCTCTTTCGATTACTTCAGAAAATCAATGAATTAAATCAAACAAAATAATTCAAAGATAATCGCCAAGATATTCCTCTTTCAATTCAATAAACTGATGAACAGAGTTGCAATAATTCAAAACTCTATAAACAAATTCAAGCATGAACTAGAGTTAAAAATCCACAAATATTTATCAACTCGCCAAATCCGTCAAATCCTACAGGAAATACTCCATAATCATGGAGGAAGTCATCACAAATATAATTAAAGAATGATAAAACATCAATCTAATGTTACAATCCAAACTCCCATATTGAATCGATGGCACGATGATGAAATCTTGTGTCTTGTAGCCTCCAATGCTCTCCCAAAGCTTCCAAGACCAAAAGTCCTCTAAAAATCGTATTTTGGTGTATTTATACCATGTAGGAATGAATCCGGATGAAACTACCCTTTCCAAGCCAAAGTGGGACAGTTGGATCGTGAAAATACACTGTTGCGGCGCCCCATGCGCCACATTAGCGAGGATTTTCAGAGAGTTGATTTTTCGCTCTGCAGGAATTTTGCACTAGCGCCCCACTACGCATGGCGCGGGGCGATAGTGCAATTTTCTCAGAGTAATTTTGTTTTCTCACTTTTTGACATCCAGACTTGGTCCTCGACCCCCTAGCGTGATCCCGACTTAATTTCTTGGGTTTTTACTCAGACTTCAAAGCTCCATCTTGTTCAAATTATCTCCAAGTTATCTTAATAGCTCGGAATCATTTCCTGCAAGGCATAAAACACATAATAAGTGCAATTCACGATCATTTAAGCTTAAACACAAGTAAAATGCAGTAATTAGAGTGCAATAAAATACCTGATTCTAACCTACCATCAACACCCCACACTTAAACCATTACTCGTTCTCGAGCAATCAAACTGCACTTCACATAGAGACGACCTTCTTAATAGACAACTTCCCTAACTCATCAAGCCAAGAATATTTAAAGCAGACTAAGCACTAATCATGACATCCAAGCCTCAAAACTGGACTCACAGTCACCATGTATTTTTCACAACCTGCTCACTTACTCTAATACAGAGGTCAAAGATTTCACCTTACCTTCGCAAGTCATGTGCCCTCATACAAACAATAGAGAGTAGTTCCACACACAATGAAATTCAAGAATAAATAGGAACTCAAGATAGAAAAAATTAACTCACTCTCAGAAATAAAATTCATGTGCCACAACAGACGTGCCATAGGCTTGCCCATAGTGTAATGCTCTATTAATTTAGCTCATTCAATCAAGAATCAAGTAGGACTTGAATTGGTTGTAATGTAGGTTGTGGGACGAGTATGATACAGTTTAGATATAGTGACTACACCTCCCTGAGCACTTTAATACATACAATTTCATAATTTAAACCCCACACTTGTGTTGTACCAAACCCCAACCTTCATACATAATAGAATCAAGCTCCCAATAAAACAAGATGAGAACTACCAGTAGCATCAAATCCACACTTTTTCTAGGTTATGATTTTTTTTCTTTTCAATCAAACTCTTTTTTTTCTATTCTCTACAAGTGGCTCTCACATTTTTTCAAATATTGCACCTTTCTTCTTTTTTATAGTTCCACCCAGAACCCGACCATACCTCACTTAGATTTTACTAGATCATATAAATTCAAGTGCTCATGAGAGGTAAGAGGTTCAAATAAATAGACACTTCAAACAAAGGGGTCAAGCTTGTACTGCGGTTGCCAAAGAAATAGGATTACATGCTCAACGAGGATAACTAAGATACACATTAATTAGGTGGGTAAAAGCATATATGTGGCTGAACAAAGAAATTCCTATAGTACTTCCTAGACTGAACAAGACTACTATTTCGCTTTACAAATACACGGGGCAAGTTCTAGACATCAACTGACATACACAGAATATCACAAAAACCTCACTCATACCATGGCACATAACTCACTTAGGATCAGATCTATCCCAACTCTCTATTCAAAGCAGTTAAGAAACATTATAATCAACCAATTTAAGTCACTTATAGACTAGTCAAGAACTGAGCCTAGGCATCACAAATAAGTCACTCACTGCTCTAAAGGTAGGATCAGATCTATCCCAACTCTCTATTCAAAGCAGTTAAGAAACATTATAATCAACCAATTTAAGTCACTTATATACTAGTCAAGAACTGAGCCTAGGCATCACAAATAAGTCACTCACTGCTCTAAAGGCACAACGATGTCAAGAAACGTCATATCCGTTTACTACATAGCACATGACTTTACTATTTCTAATAAAAGAAAAACTAACTACACCCGGTTCAACCAAAACCCTTGGAAAAGAACCGTGGAACAAAAGAAAAACCAAGGGAGAATTATTACACTACCTAAGAAAAATAAAATATTTTCTTCTTCGACTTTGATCCCTCAAGAAGATAGTCGAGGAAATCCATCGTCAGGAAAAATCAAAAATATTTTTTCAATCAAAAGAAATGAAAACAAACACCCATATACATATATACATTCCCCACCCCACACTGGCATGTCCCCATGACACACAAATAAAAAGCAAGAGGCAAAGGAAACTTCCCTGATTCATCTAGTCGAGGTCTGAATTGAAGCTAGGATCTCCTTTGAACGCCCGACCCAATGCACACATCTACGCTGAGAGCTTCGTGTCCGCCTTCTTTGGCTACATCCCACACTTATACGCTTCACTCTTCCTAGTTTACTCTTTCAGGGCCCCCTTTCTCCTTCCATTTTGAGATCATCCTTTCACCCCCCGCTCTGAGCATGAGCTGCCTTTCCTGTATATCTGGAATTGCTCTGCCCGTAGCCAATAAGGGTCTCCCTAAAATCAGAGGGACCTCCCTATTTTCCTCCATATTCACCACAATGATGTCCATAGGGAACATAAATTTTTCTACGTGAACCAACATATCCTCCACTATTCCTTCAGGTATGAGTGTGGCCTGATCCACCAGCTGCAAGGATGCAGAGATTGACCTGATCTCTCCAATCTCTCCCTCTAATTTCCTGAAAATAGACAAAGGCATAAGATTAATGAAAACACCTGAATAACACAAATATTTTTTAAATTTTGTACTTCCTAAAGATCAAGGTATAGTAAAACTCCCTAGATCTCCACATTTTTTAGGGAGCTTATTCTGCAAGATGGCACTATAATGCTCGTCAGCTTGATTACCGATGTCTCATCCACTTTCCGCTTCTTGGACAGTATCTCCTTCATGAATTTAGCATAAGCTGGATCTATGAAAGCACCTTTGTGAAAGGTATATCCACATGCACATGCTTGAACACTTCTAGAAAGCGCTCAAATTGTCTGTCCAACTTCTCCCTTCGTTACTTCTGGGGGAAACCTAGAACAGGCATGTATTTGCTCTCTTCAGTGTCATTATTTGTTGCATTGTCATCCTTATTATTTTTATGAGATCTAGTCTTCCCCTTCTTCTTCTTCAGATCGTCATCTACCATCCCTACACCTTTTTGAATGTTATCATTCTTCTGCTCTTCCTCAATCTCCACATGTCTTTCAACCGGCTCATCCTTTTCCTTTGCTATGGGATCCTCCAACTGACGCCCACTCCTCAAAGACACTGCATTTACTGTCTCTTTTGGATTTCTTTCAGTATCAGCAGGGAGCATTCCTAGAACCCTCTCAGATAATAGAGTAGCTAGTTGCCCAACCTGTCTTTCCAGGTTTCAAAACGCTGTGCCTAGTTCTTTGATAGCTGCACCATGTTCTCGTATACCTGAGTTATGGGTTTCAAGTCTCTCATTTGTCTTAATAATAAAGGCCTTTATTAGATCTTTCATGCTAGACTGATTAGAATGTAGAGGCTGATATTGCTACCTCTGCTGATTTGAAAGCCTGAAGCTCCTTGTCCCTGGGGTCAAGAGTTATTTTGCTGCCATGATTTCAAGCTACCACTTGGTGATATTAAAGAAAAGCCTGGGTGACTCTATCCCATAGGATTGAAATTGTTACCACTTTGGTAGTTGCCTCTACCAAAGCTTCCCACAACATTTACCATTTCATCTGCTGCTAAGGCCTGACACTCATACGTTGGATGACCCATTCCACAAAAAGCACAAACTGGTGTTGGTTGGCTCTGGACCTTGGCTACCCTCGTGCATCAAGACACATCCAATACCAATGAGAAGCATCATAATAAACTGTATAAGAACCCGACACCGGAGGCAAAACTACAACTGGAGCTGTGGTCAAGGCAGTCTTGAGCTTCTGAAAGCTCTCCTCACACTCATCCGACCACTTGAATGGATCACCCTTATGGGTCAACCTGGCCAAAGACGTTGTGATAGATAAGAAACCCACGAAGCAACGATAATATCCGGCCAATCCGAGAAAACTCCGAATCTCAGTAGATGAGGAAGGTTTGGGCCAACTCTAAACCGCCTCTATCTTCTTTTCATACACCTTAATCCCTTCACTAGACACCACGTTCCTCAAGAACGCCACCGAACTGAGCTAAAACTCACACTTGGAGAACTTGGCATAAAGCTTCTCCTCCCTCAACCGCTGTAGTACAATCCTCAAATGTTGTGCATGCTCCTCCTGGCTACGTGAGTACACCAGGATATCATTAATAACTACTAACAGATGAATCAAGATACGATTGAAATACAATGTTCATCAGATGCATGAATGTTGCTGGGGCATTGGTCAGCCCAAAATACATCACAAGGAACTCATAGTGACCATATCAGGTCCTGAATACCGTCTTTAGAATATCCGAGATCTTCAACTGGTGATACCCAGACCTCAAATCAATCTTAGAGAACACATTCCCTCCCTGAAGCTGGTCAAATAAATCATCAATGCGCGGCAAAGGATACTTGTTATTGATTGTAACTTTGTTCAACTGCCTATAGTCGATGCACATCTGCATAGTACCATCCTTTATCTTCACAAACAGAACCGGTGCACCCCAAGACGACACACTAGGCCTAATAAACCCCTTATCAAGAATATCCTAAAGCTTCTTTTTCAATTCCTTCAACTCTGTTGGTGCCATATGATATAGAGGAATAGAAATGGGCTGAGTGCTCAGCACCAAGTCAGGTGGCATGCCTGAAAGGTATGCAAGAAACACATCCGGAAAGCTTGTACTACTGGAACAGAATCAATAGTAGGAGTATGTGCACCAACGTCCCTCACAAAAGCCAAATATGACAGAAACCCCTTCTCAACCATCCGTTGGGCCTTCATGTATGAAATCACCCTATTGGGAACTTAATTTACAAAACTTATCCACTCGATCCTTTGAAAGTCCGACATCACCAACGTCACGGTCTTAGCGTGATAATCAGGAATATCATGACATGGAGACAACCTATCCATACCCAAAATCATGTCAAAATCAATCATACTAAGTAAAAAGAGATAAACCCTCGTCTCCAACACTCCAATAGTCACCACACACGACCGATACATAAGTTTACAATCATGGTATCGCCTAGCGGCGTAGATACATGAACATGTGAAACTAAGGACTCATTGGGCATATCCAAATAACGAGTAAAATAGGATGATACATAGGAATAAGTCAAGGTCAAATAATGTGGAAGCATCTCTGTGGCACACTGAAACAATATCTGTGATCACTGCATTTGAAGCAACGCCCTCTATCTTGGAAGGAATAACATAGAATCAAGCTTGACCACCACCTGATCGACCTCCCCCTCTAGGGTGACCTCTAGCTGTCTGAGCCCCACCTCGAGCTGGCTGGGCGGGTGGTGAAGTAACTGGTGTGGAAGTTACCGCCTGACCCCTTTGCTGAACTGGACCTCCAAAGTGATGGGGACACTGTCTCCGCACATGCCCAAACTCCCCGCACTCGAAGCAACTAGATCGCGTAACGAGTCAACTCTGAAAATCTCATCTCGCACTAGGTCACGGACATACCCTCATGGCGTAGCTGCTCAAATTACCTACGCATCTCCTCCCTGTGGGTCGGTGGCACAAAATTCTCCAAGAAATGAACGGAGAACTCGTGCCATGAAAGTGGTGCAGCATCAGCTGACCTGCTCCGCTCATAGGCCTCCCACCATCTAAAGGCTGTCCCCCTCAACTGAAAAGTAGTAAATGAGATCCCACTAGTCTCCAGAATACCCCCGTGCGCAGAATCCGATGGCACTTATCCAAGAAGTGATGTGAATCCTCTAACTCAACCCCACTGGATGTTGCAGGCTTGGGCCTCTTAAACCTCTCTAGTCTCTTTTGCTCCTCATCACTCATAATGGGACCTACCTGGGCCTGAGCACCTGCAACCGGCTGGGCTTTTAATACCCTCGATATATGAATTCTCTGTATCACCTACTCTGGAGTACAACCAGTGGGAGTCTGAGCACCTCCCGGCTTGAGAAGTGGCTGGTGCGGCCGAAACTGAAACCGCCTGAGAAAGGCTAGTGCAACCAGTCAATATTTGGGCCAAAGCCTCTTGAAGGCCTGATGTCACAATGGCACAGCTGGTGCCTGAGCTGGCCCCATCGGCTGAACCACATCTGGAATCTGCTTCTGAGCTGGAGCAACTGGTGCATCTGCAGGTGCTGTTCTAGCTGTTGTACGAGCTGCACCTCGGCCTCTATCGCGGACCCGGCCTCTCGTGGCCCTATCTGGTGGCTTCCTGGCTGGTCTAGTAGCTTGTGCCCTCACCATCTGTGAGAGAATAGAATAACAAAAGTTTAGTTTCCAGAATCAACAAATTCGCACGACAAGAATACAAGAAAGTGAAGTTTTCCTAATGGTTCGACAACCTCTCGAAGATAATTACAGACGTCTCAGTACCGATCAGCAAGACTCTACTAAACCCGCTCATGACTCATGAGACCTATGCAACCTAGGCTCTGATATCAACTTGTCATGACCCAAATCTCACATGTTGTGATAGCGCCTATCACAAAACTAGGCAAGCCGACAATCACAATAAACCACGCATCTTCAAGTTTGAAAACATAACAAAATAAGCTTAGAAGTAAAATTAATAAATACTGATACGAAAAATACCGCGACTCAATACATTATTCCCCCAAAGTCTGGATGTCGCTGAGTACATGAGCATCTAAATGACAATATAGTCTGACTGCTAAGAACACGTTCTAGAAAGATAGTACAATACAAGTAAATGAAAAGAAAGAGAGTCAAGGTCTGCGGGCGCCATGGCAGCTACCTAGATAGTCTCCACGGATAAAGCTTCAAAAGCTAGCATCTGCCGTACCCGAAAGTACCTGCATCTGCACACGAAGAGCAAAGTGTAGTACGAATACAACCGACCCAATGTACTCTATAAGTAACAAGACTAACCTTCGGCTGAAAACAGTGACGAGCTCAATAGGTAAAATTCAAATACAAAATTTAACAGTACAGGAACGTAGACGTGCTTACAAGTCAACAGTTTAAGCTCAAAACAGATAAAATATGCCAAGTGTGACTAAAATGAGGAATGATAAATCTCTATATCTATATGTCAATTATGCATGCCAATTGTAATGCAACACAGTGATAAAAATCATATGCATACTTAATTCACTCAGTCCTCCCATCCACTCAATCCTCACAGTCACTCATTCCTCATAGTCACTCAGTCTTCGCAGTCACTCAGTCCTCTCAATCACTCGGCAGTCGCACTCGGTACTCACGCTCAACATTCACACTTGGAACTCGTGCTCGGTGCTCGCACTCACACTCAGTATGCGCTCACTACTGCTAAGTCAGTCTCCGGAAGGGAGGATCGTGCCCAAGCGCTAAAAGAAGCCAATCATGGCATGAATCACTAAAGCCTGTTGCGGCGTGCAACCCGATCCCATAAATATCCTCACAATCAGGCCCTCGGCCTCACTCAGTCATCAATCTCTCCAAACTCTCGGGCTCACAAATATCATGACAATCAGCCCAAACATAAATGATATGATGTACCAATATATAACAACAGAGACTGAGATATGATATGCAAATGATAGATGTAATTGAGTAAATAATTTGCAAATTAAAAATGTAATTCAAGAGCAACACGAACTCTGTGGGTCCTAACTATACCAACATATAGCCTAAGTATTATTTCTAAGATGAATCACATCTCAATTACTGGAACACATGGAGAATATATGGATAATAACAAGATTATTTGACTACAGAGTTCCATAGAATCGACCGAGTCACAATTCCTACGGTGCATGCCCACACGCCCGTCACCTCAACACCAACCACATTACACGTAATTCAGGGATTCATACCTTTAGAACCAACAAGACCTTGCCTCGCGAATCGACCTCCGAATGACTCGAATCTAGCCACAAAAAACTTGATACAATCAACACAAGCTATAAGAATCAATTCCATAATATAAAGCTAAGTTCTTAAGCAAAAGTAAAAAAGTCAACCCCGGGCCCACGTATCAGAATCCGACAGAATTAACACAATTTAAACACCCATTCAACCACGAGTCCAACCATAGAAAAGTTACTCACTTCCGATCACAACTCGACCTTCAAATCATCAAATTTAAGCCTATGAAGTTGCTATAATTTTCCCACTTTTTCCAACCCAAAACACTAATTATATGATAAAAATAATGATAGATTCATGTAATTTAACCAAATCCGAGTTAGAATCATCTACCCCAATAAATTCCTTGAAAATCCCTCCAAGAATCGTCTCAATACCAGCTCCCGAAATCAAATTATGAAATATAACTCAAACCTTCGTTTGTGATATTTAAGAGTCGGCCCAAAGGCCCTTCTTCGCGATCGCGGGAAATGCTTTGCGATCATGAAGCACAAATACTTAAGCTGCCAAATATTACTCTCCTCGAATGCGAATAAACCCACGTGAACCCGACTCCCAGACTTCCAGACTTACGGGATCGCGAACCTCTTCACGCGATCGCAAAGAAATATTCATGAACCCTAATTTCCTCATTTCCTTCTTCGCGGATGCGACCCCCATCACGCGTTCGTGATGCCTAAAAGTCAAAGCTCCACGATCCAGACCTTATCTCGCGATCGCATAGAACAAAATCCCCAGCTGCCCAAATTATTCTTCGCGATCACGATCCTCCACTCGTGATCGCATATAAGGAAACTAGCACAAGCAAATATCAGCAGTCTTCAAGTTTCGAAATGCGCCAAACATGGTCCGAATCACATTTGAGACCCTCGGGATCTCAACCAAATAGACCAACAAGTCCTTAAATATCATACAAACTCGCTCGAAGCATCAAATCACATCAAACAACACTAAAACCATGATTCGTGCATCGATTCAAGCCTAATGAACTTATGAACTTCTAACTTTCAAAACTAATTCCGAAACATACCAAACCAACTACAATTGACCTCAAAATTTTCAAACAAGTCATAAATGACACAACAGACCTATTCCAACTTCCAAAGCCAAAATTCGAACCCGGTAACCACAAAGTAACCTCTCGGATAAACTTCTCAACTTTCTAAACTTTCATTTTTTTCAACTTTTGCCATTTCAAGACAAAATCACCTACGGAACTCCAAATCAATATCCTAACACACTCCCAAGTCCTAAATCACCCTATAACCATCAAATATCCATTCCGGAGTCATTTACACATAAGTCAATATCCGGTCAACTCTTTCAACATAAGCTTCTAACCTTGGGACTATGTGTCCCAATTTATTCTGAAACATCCCGGAACCGAACCGATGTCACGACCCCAAATCTAAACCAGTAGTGATGGTGCCTATCGTGGAACTAGGCTAGCCAAAACCACACTCATACCATAATAATCTTCCATTTGCATCATTACAAAACTGATAACCCATAAAGGTTTCTTTTAAATATTTTTAAAACAGATAAAGCTACACCGAATATTAAATACAATCCCCGAGATCCCAAAGTCACTGGTCATGAGCATCTACAGAAAATATACAACTCAAAAAAAAACTCTATAATAGTAAGCAGGAGAGGGAGCAGGACTGCGGACGAGTGCAACTACCTCACAAAATCTCCGAGAAGTCTCTGGAACAGATACATAGCTCACTCTGCCCTAACACCTGGATCTGCTCACAAGGTGCAGAGAGTAATGTGAGTACGCCAACTCAGTAGTAATGAAGATAAATCAGGCCTAAGCAGTAAGAAACACATAAAATCAAATCATCATTTCACAATAAGCACAACCTTTCTTTCCAACAGTGTATACATTAAATCATCACGCTTAAAAGCCGATTTCAGTAAAAATCATTTGGAAATATACTTGCCAATAGTTTCAACATAACTTTCAAGAAGTTAAGTGTAAAAATGATAAAAAATCATAAAAAGCCCTTCGGGCAAAACATATTTCATAAGTTCAGAGTGGAAGTGGTAAAATCATAAGTAGCCCCTCGGGAAAAACATGTATCAGAAACTGCCCCTCGGGCGTAACATCAATCAGAATCAGACCCTGGGGCATACTTCACAGTCACTCATAATCAGCCCCTCGGGAAACCTCACAGTCACTCATACCTCCCAATCACGCGTCACTCGACACTCGCACTCAGTAGGTACCTGCGCTCACTGGGGGTGTGTACAGACTTCGGAGGGGCTCCTTCAGCCCAAGCGCTAATATCAAGCCACCTCGTGGCATATCATATCCTCACAATCAGGCCCTCGGCCTCACTCAGTCAGTACCTCTCAAAAGCCCCTCGGGCGTATCAGTAAGACGGGGTACTCGACCCAAAAACATCATTTTATATCTCAAAATAGTGTAAATAAGGTTGAGTTTTGAAATTCAGTTAAACATAACATGACTGGGTGTAAATCATAAGTCAACACAGTGAGGAAATAACAGTAAAAATCCCCCAATGGGTCTAAACAAGTCGGCACAAGGCCCCAAACATAGCTTACAACCCAAATATAACAATAGTCTTAAAACCTAATTTAACATATGATTTAAAAGTAAACACGCAACTCAATAGTTGCCACGGTAAGGACAAAGTCCAAATCCACAGTCAGTGCACGCCACACACTCGTCATCTGTCATGTGCGCCACTCCAAAAATAGTGAGAAAATACGAAGTCCGGGGTTTCATACCCTCAGGACAAGATTTACAGTCATTACTTACCTCAACCCGGGCCAAAATACTAATCCGTGATGCTCTTGCCCCCGAATCAGCTCCCGATTGCTCCGAATCTAACCAAAACCAGATTAACATCATCAATATACGCTAAATGAACAAGGCCCAATCGAAAACTATCAATTTTAGGCACATTTCCCGAAATTGGTAAAACCCGAGCCCCGGGTCCACGTCTCGGAATTCGATAAAAATTGCATCACAAGAATCCTTATCCTTTCCCGAGTCTACACATATAAAATGCATCAAAATCGGACCACATTAGCCCCTTCAATTACTCAATTAAAATCCCAATTTCCTCATGCCCTAACTTCCCCAAATTTGGGTTTATATCCAACTAAATTCAAGCCTAATCCATCACATAATAACATAGAATCGAGTTTATAGTCCGAGAAACTTACCTCCACCGAAGACCCTCGAAATCCTTCTCCAAATTTCTCTCAAAATGACTTAACCCGCATGCAAAAATGACGAGAAATGCCAAAAATTCACGAAGGCACATATTTATACTTCCTGCCCAGTTAAACCGCACCTGCGACCAAAATCTTGCACCTGCAGACCCGCTCCTGCGGTCCCAGGTGCACACCTGCGATAAATCACTCAAAGTCCAAATTCCGCACCTGCGACTCCGCAGGTGCGATCCCACGTCTGCATTTGTGGTCCCCCACTGAGCTGCCCAAATTCCGCATCTGCGGATTCCTTTCCGCTTTTGCGAGCCCGCACCTGCGGTTCCCCATCCGCAGATGGCGGTCACACCAGTAAAGTGGCACCAGCAGCAGCTTTGCTGCAAATTTACAAGCCCAAACCTCCGTTAACCATCCGAAATCAATCCTGAGCCCCTCGGGGCCCCAACCAAAAATACCAACAAGTCCCATAACCTTATTCAAACTTAGTCGAGCCTTTGAAACATGAAAAGCAACGCAAAAACACCAAAATCACATCAAATTCAAGCCTATGAACTTTGAAACTTCTAAATTTCACCAAGGATGCCGAAACCATCGAAAACACATCCGATTGACCTGAAAATTCGCACACATATCCAAATGACATTATAAACCTGCTCCAACTTTCGAAATTCTATTCTGACCCCGATAGCCTATTTTCCACTGCCCGCCGGAAATCGCCAAAAACTAACTTTCGCCAATTCAAGCCTAATTCTACACCGAACATCAAAACCACATTCCGAACACACTCCTAAGTCCCAAATCACATAACGAAGATATCCTAACCATAAAATCTACATTCCGAGGTCGTTTACCAATAAGTCAACTTCCGGTTGACTTTTCCACTATTGAACCAAGTTAAGAGACTAAGCGTCTCATTTCTCTCCAAAAGTTGCTCCGAACCCGAGCAAACCAATCTAACACAACATAATGAAGCTGAAACGGGGGAAAAAAGGCAATTACTCCCGGAACGACCGGCCTGGTCGTTACAGCCGGCAACCCCGACAAGTCACATAACAATAATTTAGCATAAAATAAGCAGTAAATTGGGGAACACCGATACACCACTCAAAATGACCTGCTAGGCCATTACATAATGTGTGCTTACATATCAGTTATCAGTTTAATCAAACAATCAATAGAATCATAGAGATATATAAATAGATGAGAATGGAGTTAAGGATTTAACTAATATACCATCAATCTTATCCTTGTCCAAAAATGAAATTATACTCCATTAGATTAAAAGAACCAATATGATTGATGAATTATGTTGAAGACCGGAGAAACTTTATGTTAAGTGGGTTTAACTTAGACGTATAGATTGGATATAAATGTTAGGACATGATGGGGTCCTATTCAACTTACTAACATAATAACTGATACTCAAATGCAGTAGATGTGATATTAGCCTAGTTCAAAAGACACAACTCGGTCATGATAGAATACATGCAAGAATAATTACTGGGGTTTATCAGAGCATTAAACTAATTACTTTAATGAAAATATTTCATATAACAAAGCTCATAGATACGATTATCAGTTAATATAAACACAAGAATTTCATAGTAATGACTGATGGCTTCTGATGAACCAATGATAGAGATCCTTAAGAGGTTTCTTCAGATTAACACATGCTCAGGTGAAGAAAGAAAATACCTTAACAATTAAACTTAACATACTTCAACTAAGCAATGAAGGATTAAACCTTGAAAATTTCATATACATATTAGTTAAAATCATCAGATAAAAACTTCAAGCACATAATAACAAACTACACTAAACGGCTAGTATGGTAGGCATAAAGATCATGACAGAACATCAGAGAAATACGAAATCAGGGCAAGTATAGGAAGCTACAAAGACATATTAAGGGACTTAATTGTACATGTTATTTTATTTATGGTAGTAGTTATCAAAGTCATATAATAACTCAACCAAACTAACTCGAGATTCGTAAGAGCATAACAATCAACAATGAATTAGTAACAAATCATTATGAGCTAGAACGAACAGTCATAAACTAGTGAAAAACAATATAAATGAAAGAAGTTCATAAAAATACAACAGTGCATTCATAACTTCGAACAAGATAATTAAAAGAGAAGGGGTAGAGGTGTACTGACCTCCTTTGGTAGAACAAACCAAACGAAGGTTCAACTCAACCATGTAAGGACCAAAGCTTCAAGCTTTGAGCAATGAGAACTCAAAAACAAAAGAAACAGAAATTAATCAGAGAGAGAGAGAGAGAGAGAGAGAGCCTAAGCTTTTGAAATCTCGATAGTTTTTAGACTCATATTAGGATTTCTTAGTTCCCGTTGGTCTGTTAGGTCTGGTTGGTGAGAGCATTGAAACCCCTATTTATAGTAGCCATTAAAGCCTTAGGGTTTTACAAATTCCAACACAATAGTGGAGAGTGATGATTACCAAGTGATGCAAACAAGATCGAGAAAAAAAATTTGAGAACAGAGGGGAAATCAATAGGATTTTACTTGAGAGGAGAGAAGTTGACTGTTGAGGGAAAAAACCATCGGGTAAGAGCCTTAATGTCTAGAGGATGCTTCTCCTGACCTCTAGACCAAGAATAATCATGATAACCCTGAGAAACATTCATGCACGCCATAGATGTAGCAAGATAGAGGAGGATTTCGGAGATTTGACATTGCACGATTTGGTCTAAGGTTTTGGATTTGGGGGTTCTGAATCTCCACCAACGAGAATGGAAATATGATCTCAAAATTCATAGCATAGGGACAAAGTGACTTGACTCTGCCAGTTGGATTTGAGAGCAAGACAGAATGGTGTTTTAATCTTAAGGATTAGAATTTGACGACTCAAATTTAGTAAACAAAGGGGAAATAATAGCGGGATTCTTGGGTGGGGAGAAAGAGAGGACGTTTTGATAAGAGATTCATGATCTTGCACAGATTTGTGCAAGGTTTTAGTTGATCGATTGTTCATGGTAGTCCGAGAGAAGGAAGACCAAAGAGGAAAGGTGGCGGTTGCGGCAGAAGTGAAAATGATTAGGGTTACTGGGTTGAGACCAATTGGTTTCTAGGTTAAAATGGGAGGAAGAGATTTGGGCCGTTAGATCATTTGAACAACGGCCTTGATAATTTGGATATTAAAGGATTTTAATCAAGAAAATATGTGGGCCGTCGGATCCATGTGTTTCAATGGATGAGTTTAGAACTGAGAGGCGTTAAAAATAAAGGGAAATCAAGGTAAATTACGGACCGTTGATCGGATGAATCTACGGCTCAGATGCGTGTGTGTTTCTTATGTGAGTATGGGAGATGGGTGACGTGGCGCTAGCAGATTGGTTCAGAAAGGTGGTCGTGGATCGCCAAGGTGGCAAATGAGGGGTTATTGGACTGGGTATTTTTTGGATTGGGCTAGGATTAATTTAAAATGTAGCCAATTTGTGTTAATTAAAGAATTGCAATTGTAGCCTTTTAGACTTTTAATCACTTTTGAAATTAAATTAAATAAACTTAATGAATTTCTAATAAAATGTAGTAGAATTATAATTATCAAATATACCACAAACTATTGTAAATATTTATTTATAAAATGCTTTGTTTTCTTAATTACAACACTAATTTTGAATTATCAACATAGTAACCTAACTAATTAGGAATTAAGGAATAGTCTGTGGAATTATAAAGCCTATGTGATGTATTTTAAAAGTTATTTAATAATATTAAATAGCAAGGATATTTGTTATGATGCTAATGCTAGGTTATTAATTTGAGAACTAATGCTTAGTTAATTTTATAAAATAGGTATTTACTAAAAGAAAATACTTTCAATACATTCATTGTAAATATTTGAGTATAAAAAAATTAATTTAAAAAGGGAGGGTCAAAATTGGTCGTCAACAACTGCCCCTCTTTGTTCGGAGACGATGAAAGAGTTTTCGGGAAAATAAATTGAACCAAAGCCATTTTTGTCCCGACTTTAGGCATACATTGCAGCGATTGCATATGGATTTAAGGAAGATTCTGGATTTCATGATTTAGGGAGAGTTAAGGAAGATTTTGGAAAGTTGGTGTAAGGCCCCGTAAAGTTTTTCCTAAAACCCGGGGTTTCGTGGCGCCGAGGTAGGCGTATGTACTAATTATAGTGGAGTACGGACTTTTTGGGTTGAACAGCGCGCCGGGGAGTTAAAGGAAAATGTTTGGTAGAAAAAGGCATTTCTGCGGCCCATTATGCGACCGCAGAATCATTTTGCGGGCCGCAGAATGGGCGCAGAGTGAGGCATTCATTTGGGCCATTTTTGGATGTCATTTCGCAACCAATTATGCGACCGCAAAATGATTTCTCAGGACGCACACTGATCGCTGAACCATCTTTGAAATTTTGCGGAGGGAGGTTCTGTGGCGCATTATGCGACCGCAGAACAGGTATCTGGACCGCATAACAGCCGCAGATTGAGGCATACCAGCCCAGTTCTAGAGGGCCATTTCGCGTACCGCAGAAGCAGCATATGCGACCGCAGATCCCATTTCGGAGCTTCATTTTTGAATTTTTATAACCCGACCCCCTTTTCATAAAACACTATTAGGGGTCATTCTAGAAAGATAAAACAACATTTTAGAGAGAGAAGAAGGTGTTCTAGAGTGAGAAGGGTAATTCTAAGCCATTGTTATCAATCTTTGGCCAAGTCTTGGAAGATTAACAAGGAAAACACACTAGGTTTTCATCCTAGAGGTAAGATTCTACACCCTAAATATTAATTTCGAAATTTAACTAGAAATGAGCAATTAATAAGATAATTCATGGGTAAGGGAGTTGTTTAGTTTGCATGCATGTTTGATCATGGGGTGTAGGGAGATTGTTGAGATAAAAATGGTAAAGAATGGGTTGTGGGATGATGGAATCCCCCATAAAGGGGCCTTAAAACATTAATGTACACCTAGTGCTTGATAAAATGCTCAAACGAGCTAGAACCATAATCATCTTCCTAATTTTGGTTCAATTTTCCATATTTCTAGAATAGATCGAAGGTTCTAAGAGTTAGGAACATTTTAGAGTTGGAGAATCTCAAGCGAGGTATGTTGGCTAAACTCTTTTTAAAAAATATTAACCCACAATATCCATGTAAGTCCCGAGTTGCTTGTTGTGAATCGATTACCCGGATAAGATGGTGTCAAACGACATCTGTGATCAATATGTAATTCAAATGCTCTTGTTATGTTGTAAAACTATTAGTAAATGTGTTCAAAGTAGGGGTTGCATATCTTAATGCCTTGACTTCAAGTTGTGTTTCAAATGAAAGCTAATGAAAGATTGTGTAAGAAATAGTAATGAGCCTAAGACTTCTATTTGCTCAAATGTGTGCTTAAATGTCTTGAATATAAATGCCTTGTTGTTGGAAAGTCCATGATGATGGTTGAAAGTAAAAAGGTGTGCATGAAATACGAATCAAGTAACGCAAAATGTGAAATATGAAACACGGCCAATGTGCCAAGAGAAATAATACAATTGTGACCATTAGTTCCAATGAAATGAAGAGATTTGCAAGAAATATGAAAAGGGATGATTGATAGAAAAGGGTGATGTCTCACATGAGGCGTCCTAGCCAATCGAGTCGTGATCGGACGCTATGCCACACACATGGCGGTGACTGTGTTAGAAATTGTAGCTGAAATTGTGATTTGTTTGATGTCTTGCATGAAACGGCCTAGCCGACCGGGTCGTGGTCGGATGCTATGCCGCACACATGGTGGTGACTTGTGTTGGAAATCGTAATCGAAATTGTGAATAATGGTATACCGGTACCAAAGATTTCCCAACTTAAAATTTGGAAATTTATTTAAAACTTATCTGATCTCTAAGTTTGAGGCTTTAACTGATATTATGACTGTCTTTACTAGCATTACTACTCGTTTCTTTGAGAGAGTGTTTAACCATATATACTAGCACTATTCGATAGTACTAACGTCCTTTTCGCCGGAGGCGCTGCATCTTTAATGGATGCAGGTGGTTCCACAACAGGCGGCATTGATCAGCTATAGCTCTACACTCTTTTCCCAACTAATTTGGTGAGCCCCAGTTCACTCGGTGTCATGTATCATTTGTTCATTTTAGCACCATGTTTTGAGGTATAGCTAGAGCTTTATTGCCGGCACTATCATTGTACTCTTTTGTATCTAATAGAGGCTCCGTAGATATAGTGTGGGTGGTATATTGGTATAGGGAAGTCTAACTAGTAAAGTTGTAATTGTATCACACATTGCACATAAAACTATGAAAAAGTATGTATTTTGAAACTTATAAATGATGTAACTACTGATAACGAATTGGATTTGTTGTTTACTTGATCCTCCTCACAGCTTAAATATTGACTTGGATTGTACTATATTCTTGAGTAAGTTCGGGTAGGAGTTATTGTACAGGCTGCTCGGCTTATCTCGATTGAGCCTTGGTCGCACTCCTCGAGTTTGGGGCTTGACAATTTGAGCCAAATTCTAGCTTTGAATTGCTTACATAACTCGGTCTTAACGAGGATCATGCCTCATGTAGTTCTGGAGTGAGGATTTTGAGGAAGCGAAACTCACAAGAACTGCCCCAGTATCATATTATGATGATACAGTGAGACAAAGGATTGGTCACTCACGATAGCTTAACTTTTGCGGCTTGACTTGAAGGATTTGAAGATTTGGAGTTCCACTGGTCATTTTGAACTTGAACCCAGATCCTTGGCCACTAATGAGTTTGATGTCCCTCATAGCATTGTAGTTTTGTCTGCTGCTCAGAAGGAGTTCCACGTTGCTATATTTGTTCCTGCAAAAATGAAATACACACATACCATATATTATAATGCAGAATATATTAAGGTGTGGAGTAAATAATGTAGGAATTAT
Organism: Nicotiana knightiana; assembly: GCA_005239525.1. Lineage (NCBI taxonomy): Eukaryota > Viridiplantae > Streptophyta > Magnoliopsida > Solanales > Solanaceae > Nicotiana > Nicotiana knightiana. Next base: position 101,531 of record ML408550.1, on the reverse strand, counting down.
GATGCATGACTGCCAGTGAGTTGTTATTTGGGATACTTGAACTTGACTCGATTTGTCAGCCGTGCTGTGTATCGTTCCTCAGCTATCGGAGCATTGAAAAATGTCTCCGCTTATTAGAAGAGCTTGACTTGTAGAGCGCGTCTCCGTTTGTTGGGAGAGATTTGCATTGTGAAAATGTCTCCGCTTGTTGGGAGAGCTTGATTTGTAGAGTGCGTCTCCACTTGTTGGGATAGCTTTGCACTAAAATGTAAAGTAATTTCCGTCTGGGAGCGATTGACTTAAATCGTAATCATGCCTGAAGTCGCATGAGCAAAACGTCAAAACATTCAAGGTAATAGTAAAGGAAATAAAAGCATTCCCAAGAGATACTCTTGACTGCGAAGCTAAGTTCCGGCTATTGATTGGCACAATGTCGGTGATGAGGTTTGCAACTGCCTATTCTGGCCTTCATTGTGACGGAGAAGTGGTGCAGATTGTTTCGTTGATTGAAGGAACAATTTGCTATATACAAGGATTCGATTGGTAAAGCCAACATTTGATTTTTATAGGGCGCTCTGATCAATTGAGCAGGTGATTTACTATATACAGGACTTTAATTTGTGAAGCCGGTGGCTCATTTTCTACAACAAGCTCTGATTGATTGAGCGGACGGTTTGCTATGTACAAGACTTTAATGGGTGAAACCAGCAGTTTGTTTTGTATAACGTGCTCTGATTATGGAGCAGGCGATTTGCTACAATATGCTTTTACCGTATCAGCGGTCGGACTCTAAGGTACTTGCAAAGGATTCTAGGATTAGCGTCATACCAGAAAATTTAAGTGAAGTAGAAAAGATGATAATCGTGGGAAAGTGGTGGATTCGTTTTTTGCCCCAGTGTGGTCTCTGTATTTCCTTGTTTCCTGTTGACCCTGCACGCAAAGAAAAATTCTTAATGGGATTGGGAAAGTTGGTTTGTGTCTACCATAATGTTGGTTTGCCCTGGCCTTTGATATGGCTATGCTGCGAAGTTCACTAGGTGGAACAAATTACTTTATTTTTTATAATTTTTTTTGAAAAGATTTGTTAAGACAAGTGCCGTCGTTCCGGATTATGACATGCTACGAAAATCTCCACATGCGAGCGTCTCTTCTCAAAAACTCTGTCCCGTTGATGTCAATACTTTGTGATGCTTGACATCGCGGCTACTTGCCGTTGCGACTGTGTCCTAATCCGAGCTAATGCATTACAAAGGTTTTTTCTAAGGTTATGACCGAACCCTTTCAGGTTGCCTATGTATCCAAAGCGGAATCAGGTCTAAACGTAGTTCGTGGATGATGATAAAATATGATGAAGATGACCGAGCCTGACTCAGACAACCTACGTATCCAAATGGAATCAGGTAAAGACATAGTTCAATTATAATAGAGGCAAAATGATGAGATTAAGAATGAAATGGCCGAGTCTGACTTAGACTGCCTACGTATCCAAATGGAATCAGGTCAAAACATAGTTCAATTATAAAAGGAAACTGAATCCGATGAGGATTGTCTATGTATTCCTTTCTGAGGAAATCAAGCCACTGTAGTTCCAGAGCAACATACAAAAAATGATGTTCGAATTTTCTATTACAAAAGAAAATAGGGAGAGAAACTGAACCCCACGTGGGTTGCCTACGTATCCCTCTGTGGGAAGTCAGGTTGAACGTAGTTATGTTACAGCAACAACCTAACTTTATTTGTCTTCAAACATAGTATCTCTTGATTGCATCTGAGTTAATGGGCTTCGTGTTGATTCATATATCCATTTCTGCCAAGATTAAATGTCCACCCGACATACTCGGTGAACCACGTAAGGACCTTGCTAGTTCGGTGCAAAATTTCCTTTGGCTCCTCCTGATGGGGAAATATTTTATTGTCAAGACCCAAACTGGAGGATCATGACTAGCACTCGGGCCATACTTGCCGAGCACCAACGCACATTTTATCTAACCTTCTTATTATCTTTAAGGGATAACGAGATCAATATAAATGATAGATATGGATCATGAATATACACACATGGGATGACAAGATTGCTAAGAAACTACATAAAAGGGACGAGCTACAACACTGCCATGAAAGACTATACAACAAAAATTAGCCAACAAGGCATACCAAACTATACATGAGTCGACACCTGTCTATGAGCCTCTAAAGGAGCATAAGTAATATAACATAGTCGGAATAGGGCCCCGACATGCCCATAATATCTATAACAAAAATTCATACCAAGACCACGGCAAGTCCGGAGAAGGGATCTCGCCTATAACCGCTGAACTGGAAAGCCTATTGTAGTGGGGGAGCTTTGTCTACCTGTCTATCAAGACTTGTAGCACGACATGCAGCGTACACAAATAAAAGGACGTCAGTACGAATAAAGTACTGAGTATGTAAGGTAGGAAAGCATAAATAAGAATAGTAATGTAAAGAGAGATGTAGGAGATACAACCTGTAGCATCTGAGTACTTCTAATAGACATTAACATGAAATGCATGATACATATATACACATAATCTTTTTAAACATCCGTCTCTGTGGGCATCATCATCATCATAGAACATTCGCCTCTGTGGGCATCATCATCATCATCATATCATACCCGACTTCAAATAGGACTCGGTAAACCCAACTGATCAATGGTTGCACAATAGGTTCCATACCCGGCCAACTATAGCGTGGCTCGGTAGAGTAAAATAGATACATATATATAATGTATGCAAGACTCATTAGAATCATATTCTAAACCTTTCGGAGTGAAGTAAGTCAATATTCTCCGTACACGTTTTTAGGACTAAATCTTCATCAAGAATCTTATAAGAATCATGAATTACCAACAACATTGATAACATAAGAATAAGAGAAGCAACCTCAACATCAATTGTTCCATAAGAAGGGAAACAATGTAAGTACTGCTAGCTTCTAAGAGTAGAGTAACTTTGGAAGCTTGTTCATTGCATTATAAACAATCGGAGTCGTGAAAAAGAAGGAAAGGGATAGCCTCATATACCTTTTATATACTGCCCCAACCTCAAGCTACAAAAATGTCACAACTCCTTAATCTACAATAAGAGAAACGACACTATCGTTATCGTTTAAGCGTCATAACTATTATGTATCGACCACAACCTATTTTACGATGAAACGGACAGCACCTGCCCTATTTATATGACTTCAAACAATTCAAAAAAATCACCAAACATACCAAACAACATCAATAATAATCATATTGAGCCTCCCAAAACAGTCCACACACAACCTAATCACTTCACACATAAGACGACCACCGTAGTCGTGTCAAACGATCCGGAAATGTTACAACGAACGACCAGCTCACAACCATACATCTATATGGTGTTTCTCCACTCTCTTACTCTTCCAAAACTCCACAAAACATTAGTAAAACACGCAGCCCAACGGCAACACAAAACAGTCCGCCACAAATCAAATAACTCGAACTCACGGCTTCCGATCACCGTCCCGTGAGTTCTAACTATTAGGAAACATATTTATCAACCTTCCTTGACATTTAAACACTTAAATACCGATATTATACGTTTCTTAACTATGAAGTACCTTCCAAAACTCTAACTACAAAGAAAAAGGAGAGGTAGTAATAATGACACTTACGTCGTAGGGATCGTTTTGATGTTATTGCTTCTCGATTTCTTGCCCGAAATGATAATCTTCTTTGAAAACCTAAAGATAGCTTGAGGTTATGTTTATGAGTGTTCTCTGGTCGTTTTATTCTGAAACATTAAGAGAAAGCCGACCTAAGGTTTATATATATCAAGTTTGGAAAATTCAAAGAGGTACTAGCTTGGCACCCCAGGATTGGTCCATCTTCCGACGCTTATATCTTTTTATCCTGATGTCGTATGAACGAACGGTTAAGAGAGTTAGAAACTACATTCCAAGACCTTAAATTTGGTATATTATATGTCCCAATAGGACCTCATATAGAACATGAAATGTATTGCTTAAAAATCTCTAGTGATCCACCTACTTGTCACTTATGATGACTGCGCAATCTCGCGAAACTGAAAATATCTCTCTAATCCTACGTCGTATAGATGAACGGTTTAATGAATTGGAAAATAGACTCATACATATTAAATATTTNACACCTTTGTATCATTTAAGACTTATAGGATTAACTTCTTATCATCTTAAAGATATATCTTCATGGATTTACGTTGACTACCTTATGGCGTGATCTTGTAACTTGTGAATACCTTTGCCAACTTTGCCAACTTTTGTTCCACCACTTGCTTGACTTCAAAACGTAGAACACAATTATCATACGATAAAAAAATTAACTCATAGAATAACCTTCTTATCATGTAATGAACCATAGTCTCACCCTAAAGTACATGTTATAACATTCCAAACTCGTCGACTTTCGACGAAACTTATTTTATTCAATTGGTTTAGCTTCTAAGATTTCCAACCCTCTTGGTACTCGTTATTCATGATCTTAAATATTTTTAACCTCAAATGTAACATGATTAACTTACTTTATATCCATCAAATATAATCTTATTTCTGAGCTTAGATCAATTGACATACGATGTACTCTCACGTACGAAAACATGGCATGTAACATCATTCCCCTCTTTGGAACATTCGTCCTCGAATATTGACTAATGCACTTTTCCATATCTTAAGCAATAACTCTTAAGAATAATTTAATATTGTCTTTTCCATCTAGGGAGTTGTTCGGTGAATAAATCCAAAGGCTAGAACATTACCCCCTTTAGGCCTCTTTCTCACACCACGACTTGTGGTCGAACTCCTTTCAATGTCGTAACTATTTCTACCTTCTTTCATGCAGCCTAGATAATTCTAACCTTGAATGTGCGCCAATGCGACTCTTATCTCCTTTTTTATTTCTTGTTAGCTTTTAACCTATCTTTATGATTCACTTGGTGAAGATATATTGTACTATGACAAGCTGTCCCTCTGGGCATTTATAGGTGTACTAAAGTTCTTTGGTTGGTATTTTGTTGAACTTACGACTATTGCTATATCTTGTTTCATAGCCTCAGTTATCTATGCTTATGGATTTACCACTACTAGGTAGGTCATACTATACCATAACTCTTACTTCGGTTTATCGTTATGGAGACTTGCCACCCAATCCAAGTTTTTCTCTCACCGCTTATCCTATATGTATAAATCTAAGCCATTTAATGCTTCCTTATTACCGTCCATCTTAATATGACAGCATAATCTCATCTCATACTTTGTAACTTTCATCCATTAATTGTTGATTCACCTTCATATTGATCTATAATCTACCACTGATAATTTAAAATCTCTTATGTAATATATCATCACTAGGGCTCACGTCTCATCGGGGAATATTTGAAGTGATTTTCCTGATCCACTTAGGGACGATACCATAATGCAATAACTGTATTTCATAGCATACCAATGTGATTCATCTTATGGGGGTATTCTAATCATGTGCAGTTCATGAAATACTTGTTCTCTAAATCATTACTCAATCAAAAGTCTAAACGGCATCCTCTTATCATTTATCACAATTACACCCTTACTTTACTACCATGGTAGCATTCTATCTATTCTAAATGCTCCTAGTTTTAAACTCCTTTGAGTTCACTCATGCTATACTGAGCTTTTTATAACTGTATGGAAACCATCAACTCTCTTGTTGTGATAGGTTTAATTCCGAGGAATTACCTATTCTTGTCACCTTCTCACTCACCTTTTCTTCTCCTTACTCCTGCCTAGATAAAACCTTGTTGCTCTACCATACTTTAGCTTGCGACCTACGCACATCTACTTATACTACTCGTAACCTTCCTTTCATCATGTTAGCACCATAGATTTCCTTTCACGCCTTCTCAGTTGTCTTTAAATGTAAACAATTACTTTTCCTGGTCGTTCTGCCACTTGCTGCATGGATACTTGGCCTATCTTAGTGCCCATGAATACGGGAGTTCCCTGTAACTCATATGATCTCAATTATCAACTTTTGATTGATTTTTTTTCTTCTTCCGTTCATTGGCTATGATAGGTTCCACTTTCTTATGGAGTGCATACAATATTTTAGTGAGATTGCTGTCAAAGGACCATTTCTACTTTAGATCACTGTGCTTATGTTGAAGCATGCTTCCTTATTTCCTCAGCTAGTCTTTCGTTGTAGTAATTAGGGGAGAACTTCTAACTCTTATAAAGCTGAGACCTTATTACATTGTATATCCCACGGTATTTATGATGTTCTTACTCGCCTATCATTGTCCTTAGTTACTTACCTCCATGCCCTTGTGCTTGTAGGGTTTCTTCTGAATTGAAATTTCAGTTGTCTCCATTGTGGCACTCTCTTTTATTTCCGTAACACTTATATTGTACCTTCTACTACCCCAAATCCCGTCTGAATATTTCTCGAGGATTACGATTTTGTATCTAAGTGACTGAATTTCCTATGTTGGGTTTCACTACGTTTATCTTGCATGATCTACTATTGCCCTATATCCTCCTATCTATCCATAACTAGGCTCTTCCTGAATCAACTACTGACTACGCATTGGTCCACTCTCATATCTTTATTTTATGTAACGCCTCTGGGGTTATGTCCTTTGTCTTAACCCACGTCTTGTACGGGATCCTTATGTATCAAGTTTTCATTCCTACTTATATATCAATATCATCGAGTGTGAAACCCCTATTTATTCTCCCCATCATCATTCTTGCATAATGTTCTGGAGTTATATTATATCTATACGATATGAATAAATGCAATCTTATTCCTTTCAGATTTTTACCACATCCTTCTTTTACCATTCGATATTTACCTCTTCATCTTTGGCATTTTGTTTCTACATCTTCACAGACATTACTCACCTTGCGGTAGCCCTTCTACACCAGGTATAATTGAATTTCGTACACACAAGGGTAACACGTGGTATAACTGGCACATTTTTTCCTTAAGCTTAACTCTGCTCATAGTGCTTGCTTTAAGGAAGCGTCTTCGTGAATGACCTTTAAAGGTTATTCTTCTATTGTTCACTATATTATTGTCGAAACACTATCTTTCAAACGATGCCTACTATTACCAATTCCTTTGATCCCTAATTCATGTTCGAATTTTTTTTCTTGTTTACTATCACATACTAATTTCTATTACTTGGGGGGTCTAACCTTTCCGTATGGTAATCACGTGTGAGTCACCGACTCATTTCTCGAAATGAGGGTATGGCTATATGGCTTACACTTTTGTATTATCTCAAGGCCTGTCTCCTCTAATTTTTTTCCTTCACTTGACTATAGACTTTATCATTATACCATATTTTGATTTACCGCTATCACTCATTTATCACCTCTTACTCATAATGTTTCATTTACTCTCTTCTTATTCTCATGCTAATATCTCTGTCTATCGCCCTATTATAAAGACTTCAACATGACGTTCTTTCACATTTAGCTCCCCCTGCTTCATATCACTGGCTCTTCGGGACGCCTAACAATCTTCTTTTTTTTTCTATACTGGTGGCAGAGTCATACTAAGGCAAATATTTATCCCTTCTAGGATCCTAGTGCCTATCTTCTGAAATTTCTGAATATTCTAGTATTCATATCTGACTGTTCTATTCTAGAGTGACCATATGGCTATCTCCAAATGAGAACTATTACCATGTTCTGCACTACCCTTCAAAAATGTTAAATAATGATAACAATCTATCCACAATTTTCGGTTACTCTAATCCCAGCTGGATCCTGATATCCTATCCTTCTCTTAAATTATTTCAGTTAGCTCCCATAGGGCATAATTGAGATTGGTATGGACAATTGTAGATATCTCTGTTACCGTTGAAAGTAACTAAAAATGCTTATATTTCTCTGCCAGAATTATAAATACTGATAATCTTTATTAACTAGGTACCTCGTACCATTCTTTATCTTGCTTCTTTTACTTGCTAAAACTCGTATCTACCTTCCGATTCTCTTATTTATTTTTACCATATGGGTAGATAGATATTCTTTCCTTAGAGATCCTTATTAAGAAACTAACACATCTTAGTACACATATGATCTACTGAAGCCCTCACATTTACTCATCATAAGCATGATGCAAAATTGAGTTCCTCTGGCTCAACTCTTCCACAACCACATTGAAATGTCTTACCATCTATCTTTCTAGATGTATGCATCGTCGTATTATAAATAAGATAGAATTGAGGAAATTGAGTTCTTACGATTGAGATCTACCACACGATCTAGAGTAAGAACAAAGAGTAATAGTCCTAAATGCCCTGTAGCCTCTTGCTTATAAGTGTGGTGCACAACACACCCATAAACAAGATTCTACTAGACACGACTCATAGTCAACCCCTAGGACAGACCTGCTCTGATACCAAGTTTGTTACGACCCAAACTGGAGGATCATGACTAGCACCCGCCATACTTGTCGAACACCAACGTACATTTTATCTAACCTTCTTATTATCTTTAAGGGATAACGAGATCAATATAAATGGTAGATATGGATCATAAACATACATCACATGGGATGACAAGATTGCTAAAAAACTACATAAAAGGTACAAGCTACAACGCTGCCATGAAAGACTATACAACAAAAATTAGCCAACAAGGCATACCAAACTATACATGAGTCGACGCCTTTCTATGAGCCTCTAAAGGAGCATAAGTAATGCAACATAGCCGGAACAGGGCCCCGACATACCCATAATATCTATAACAAAAATGCATACCAAGACCATGGCAAGTCCGGAGAAGGGATCTCGCCTATAACCGCTGAACTGGAAAGCCTATTGTAGTGGATGAGCTTTGTCTACCTGTCTATCAGGACTAGCAGCACGACATGCAGCGTCCACAAATAAAAGGACGACAGTACGAATAAAGTACTGAGTATGTAAGGCAGGAAAGCATAAATCAGAACAGTAATGTAAAGAGAGATGTAGGAGATACAACCTGTAGCATCTGAGTCCTTCTAAGAGACATTCACATGAAATGCATGATATTTATATACACACAATCTTTTTAAACATCCACCTCTATGGGCATCATCATCATCATAGAACATTCACCTCTGAGGGTATCATCATAATCATATCATACCCGGCCTCAAAGAGGACTTGGTAAAACCAACTGATCAGTGGTTTCACAATAGGTGCCATACCCGACAAACTACAGCGCGGCTCGGTAGAGTAAAATATATATATATATATATATATATATATATAATGCATGCAGGACTCATTGGAATCATATTCTGAACATTTCGGAGTGATGCAAGTCGATATTCTCCGTACACGTTATTAGGACTAACTCTTCATCAAGAATCTTATAAGAATCAGGAAGTACCAACAACATTGATAACATAAGAATAAGAGAAGCAACCTCAACATCAATTGTTCCATAAGAAGGGAAACAATGTAAGTACTACTAGCTTCTAAGAGTAGAGTAACTTTGGAAGCTCGTTCATTGCATTATGTACAATCGGAGTCGTGAAAAAGAAGGAAAGAGATAGCCTCACATACCTTGTATATAATGCCCCAACCTCAATCTACGCAAATTTCACAACTCCTTAATCTATAATAAGAAAAATGACACTTTCGTTATCGTTTAAGCGTCATAACTATTATGTATCGACCACAACCTATTTTACGATGAAATAGACAGCACATCCCCTATTTATATGACTTCACAAAAGTCAAAAAAATCACCAAACAGCCCAAAAAACATCAATAATAATCATATTGAGCCTCCCAAAACAGTCCACATACAACCTAATCACTTCACATATAAGACGACCACCGTATTCGTGTCAAACGACCCAGAAATGTTACAACGAACGACCATCTCACAACCCTACATATATATGGTGTTTCTCCACACTCTTCCTCTTCCAAAACTCCACAAAACAGTATTAAAACACACATCCCAACAATAACACAAAACATGCCGCTACAAGTCAAATAACTCGAACTCGCGGCTTCCGATCACCGTCCCGTGAGTTCTAACTATTAGGAAACATATTTATCAACCTTCCTTGATATTTAAACACTTAAATACCGATATTATACGTTTCTTAATTATGAAGTACCTTCCAAAACTCTAACTACAAAGAAAAAGGAGAGGTGGTATAATGACACTTACGTCGTAGGGATCGTTTTGATGTTATTGCTTCTCGATTTCTTTCCCGAAATGATAATCTTCTTTGAAAACCTAAAGATAGCTTGAGGTTATGTTTATGGGTGTTATCTGGTCGTTTTATTCTGAAAAATGAAGAGAAATCCGACCTAAGGTTTATATATATCAAGTTTGGAAAATTCAAAGAGGTGCTAGCTTGGCACCCCAGGATTGGTCCATCTTCCGACGCTTATATCTTTTTATCCTGATGTCGTATGAATGACGGTTAAGAGAGTTAGAAACTACATTCTAAGACCTTAAATTTGGTATATTATATGTCCCAATAAGACCTCATATAGCACATGAAATGTATTGATCAAAAATCTCTAGTGATCCACCTACTTGTCACTTATGATGTCTGCGCAGTCTCGCGAAACTGCAAATAGCTCTCTACTCCTACGTCGTATAGATGAACGGTTTAATGAATTGGAAATTCTACTCATAGATATTAAATTTTGTTTTTAGATAATCCAATAAATCCAAGTATATTGGGAGAAAATCTCAGTTACATTTGACCTAATTTTAAGCACATTATGAGTGTAACTTGTGAAGACCTTTGCCGAATTTTGTTCCACAACTTGCTTGACTTCAAAATGTAGAACACAACTATCATACGATAAAAATTAACTCATAGAATAACCTCCATATCATGTAATTAACCATAGTCTCACCCTAAAGTACATGTTATAACATTCCAAACTCGTCGACTTTCGACGAAACTTATTTTCTTCAATTGGTTTAGCATCTAAGCTTTCCAACCCTCTTGGTACTCGTTATTCATGATCTTAAATATTTGTAACCTCCAATGTAACATGATTAACTTACTTTATATTCCATCAAATATAATCTTATTTCTGAGCTTACATCAATTGACTTACGATGTACTCTCACATACGAAAACATGGGGTGTGACATCATTCCCCCCTTTGGAACATTCGTCCTCGAATGTTGACTAATGCACTTTTCCGTATCTTAAGCAATAACTCTTACGAATAATTTAATATTGTCTTTGCCATCTAGGGAGTTATTCGGTGAATAAATCCAAAGGCTAGAACATTCCCCTCTTTAGGCCTCTTTCTCACACCACGACTTGTGGTCGAACTCCTTTCATTGCCGTAACTATTTCTACCTTCTTTCATGCAGCCTAGACAATTCTAACCTTGAATGTGCGCCAATGCGACTCTTATCTCCTTTTTTATTTCCTGTTGGCTTTTAACCTATCTTTATGATTCACTTGGTGAAGATATATTATGANAACTTACGACTATTGCTATATCTTGTTTCATAGCCTCAGTTATCTATGCTTATGGCTTTACCACTACTAGGTAGGTCATACTATACCATAACTCTTACTTCGGTTTATCATTATGGAGACTTGCCACCCAACTCTAGGTTTTTCTCTCACCGCTTATCCTATATGTATAAATCTAAGCCATTTAATGCTTCCTTATTACCGTCCATCTTAATAATGACAGCATAATCTCATCTCATACTTTGTAACTTTCATCCATTCATTGTTGATTCACCTTCATATTGATCTATAATCTACCACTGATAATTTAAAATCTCTTATGTAATATATTGTCACTAGGGCTCACGTCTCATCGGTGAACATTTGAAGTGATTTTCCTGATCCACTTAGGGACGATACTATAATGCAATAACTGTATTTCATAGCATCCTAATGTGATTCATCTTATGGGGCTATTCTAATCACGTGCAGTTCTTGAAATACTTGTTCTCTAAATCATTACTCAATCAAAGGTCTAAACGTCATCCTCTTATCATTTATCACAATTGCACCCTTACTTTACTACCATGGTAGCATTCTATCTCTTCTAAATGCTCCTAGTTTTAAACTCTTTTGAGTTCACTCATGCTATACTGAGCTTTTTATAACTGTATGGAAACCATAAACTCTCTTGTTGTGATGGGTTTAATCCCGAGGAATTACCTATTCTCGTCACCTTCTCACTTACCTTTTCTTATCCTTACTTCTTCCTAGCTAAAACCTTGTTGCTCTACCATACTTTAGCTTGCGACCTACGCACATCTACTTATACTACTCGTAACCTTTCTTTCATCATGTTAGCACCATAGATTTCCTTTCACGCCTTCTCAGTTGTCTTTAAATGTAAACAATTACTTTTCCTAGTCGTTCTGCCACTTGCTGCATGGATACTTGGCCTATCTTAGTGCCCATGAGTACGGGAGTTCCCTGTAACTCATATAATCTCAATTATCAACTTTTGATTGATTTTTTTTTCTTCTTCCGTTCATTAGCTACGATAGGTTCCACTTTCTTATGGAGTGCATACAACATTATAGTGAGACTGCTGTTACAAGACCATTTCTACTTTAGGTCACTATGCTTATGTTGAAGCCTGCTTCCTTATTTCCTCAGCTAGTCTTTCGTTGTAGTAATTAGGGGAGAACTTCTAACTCTTATAAAGCTGAGACCTTATTACATTGTATATCCCACGATATTTATGATGTTCTTACTCACCTATCATTATCCATAGTTATTTACCTCCATGCCCTTGTGCTTGTAGGGTTTCTTCTGAATTGAAATTTCAGTTGTCTCCATTGTGGCACTCTCTTTTATTTCCGTAACACTTATATTGTACCTTCTACTACCCCAACTCCTGTCTGAATATTTCTCGANGTATTTCTGATGTTCTTACTCGCCTATCATTATCCTTAGTTACTTACCTCCATGCCCTTGTGCTTGTAGGGTTTCTTCTGAATTGAAATTTCAGTTGTCTCCATTGTGGCACTCTCTTTTATTTCCGTAACACTTATATTGTACCTTCTACTACCCCAACTCCTGTCTGAATATTTCTCGAGGATTACGATTTTGTATCTAAGAAACTGAATTTCCTATGCTGGGTTTCACTAAGTTTATCTTGCATGATCTACTAATTTGCTTATATCCTCCTATCTATCCATAACTAGGCTCTTCCTGAATCAACTACTGACTGCCCATTGGTCCACTCTCATATCTTTATTTTATGTAACGCCTCTTGGGTTATGTCCTGTGTCTTAACTTACCTCTTGTATGGGATCCTTATGTATCAATTTTTCATTCCCACTTATATATCAATATCATCGAGTGTGAAACCCTTATTGATTCTCCCCGACATCATTCTTGCAAAATATTCTGGAGTTATATTATATCTGTAGGATATGAATAAATCCAATCTTATTCCTTTCATCTTTTTACCACATTCTTCCTTTACCATTCGATATTTACCTCTTCATCTTTGGCATTTTGTTTCTACATCTTCACAGACATTACTCGCCTTGCGGTAACCCTTCTACACCAGGTATAATTGAATTTCGTACACACAAGGGTGACACGTGGTATAACTGGCACATTTAGTCCCTTAAGCTTAACTCTGCTCATAGTGCTTGCTTTAGGGAAGCGTCTTCGTGAATGACCTTTAAAGGTTATTCTTCTATTGTTCATTCTATTATTGTCGAAACACTATCTTTGAAACGATGTCGACTATTACCAATTCCTTTGATTCATGTTCGATTTTTTTTTCTTGTTTACTATCACATACTAATTTCTATTACTTGGGGGGTCTAACTTTTCCTTATGGTAATAACGTGTGAGTCACCGACTCATTTCTCGAAATGAGGGTATGGCTTTATGGATTAAACTTTTGTATTGTCTTAAGGCCTGTCTCATCTCATTTTTTTCCCTTCACTTGACTATAGACTTTATCATTATACCATATTCTGATTTACCGCTATCACTCATTTATCACCTCTTACTCATAATGTTTCATTTACTCTCTTTTTATTCTCATGCTAATATCTCTGTCTATCGCCCTATTATAAAGACTTCAACATGACTTTCTTTCACATTTAGCTCCCCTTTCTTCATATCACTAGCTCTTCGGGATGCCTAACATTTTTTTTTTTCTTTACTAGTGGCGGAGTCATACTAAGGCAAATATTTATCCCTTCTAGGATCCTAGTGCCTATCTTCTGAAATTTCTGAATATTCTAATATTCATATATGACTGTTCTATTCTAGAGTGACCATATGGCTATCTCCAAATGAGAACTATTACCATGTTCTGCACTACCCTTCAAAAGTGTTAAATAATTATAACAATCTATCCACAATTTTCGGTTACTCTAATCCCAGCTGGATCCTGATATCCTATCCTTCTCTTAAATTATTTCAGTAAGCTCCCATAGGGCATAATTGAGATTGGTATGGACAATTGTAGATATCTCTGTTATCGTTGAAAGTAACTAGAAATACTTATATTTCTCTGCCAGAATTATAAATACTGATAATCTTTATTAACTAGGTACCTCGTACCATTCTTTATCTTGCTTCTTTTACTTGCTAAAACTTGTATCTACCTTCTGATTCTCTTATTTCTTTTTACCATATGGGTAAATAGATATTCTTTCCTTAGAGCTCCTTATTAAGAAACTAACACATCTTTGTACACACATAATCTGCTGAAGCCCTCACATTTACTCATCATAAGCATGATGCAAAATTGAGTTCCTCTGACTCAACTCTTCTACAGCCACATTGCAATCTCTTACCATCCATCTTTCTAGATGTATGCATCATCGTATTATAAATAAGATAGAATTGAGGAAATTGAGTTCTTACGATTGAGCTCTACCACACGATCTAGAGTAAGAAGAAAGAGTAACAGTCCTAAATGCCCTGTAGCCTCTTGCTTATAAGTGTGGTGCACAACACACCCATAAACAAGACTCTACTAGACACGGCTCATAGACAACCCCTAGGACATACCTGCTCTGATACCAAGTTTTTCACGACCCAAACTGAAGGATCATGAGTAGCACCCGGGCCATACTTCCCGAGCACCAACGTACATTTTATCTAACCTTCTTATTATCTTTAAGGGATAACGAGATCAATATAAATGGTAGATATGGATCATGAACATACATCACATGGGGTGCCAAGATTTCTAAGAAACTACATAAAAGGTACGAGCTACAACGCTGCCATAAAAGACTATACAACAAAAATTAGCCAACAAGGCATACCAAACTATACATGAGTCGACACCTGTCTATGAGCCTCTAAAGAAGCATAAGTAATGAAACATAGCCGGAATACGGCCCCGACATACCCATAATATCTATAACAAAAATGCATACCAAGACCACGGCAAGTCCGGTGAAGGGATTTCGCCTATAACCGCTGAACTGGAAAGCCTATTATAGTGGGGGAGCTTTGTCTACCTATCTATCAGGACCTGCAGCACGACATGCAGCATCCACAAATAAAAGGACGTCAGTACGAATAAAGTATTGAGTATGTAAGGCAGGAAACATAAATAAGAACAGTAATGTAAAGAGAGATGTAGGAGATACAACCTGTAGCATCTGAGTACTTCTAAGAGACATTAACATGAAATGCATGATACATATATACACATAATCTTTTTAAACATCCGCCTCTGTGGTCATCATCATCATCATAGAACATTCGCCTCTGTGGGGATCATCATCATCATCATATCATACCCGGCTTCAAAGAGGACTCGGTAAACCCAACTGATCAGTGGTTGCGCAATAGGTGCCATACCCGGCCGACTATAGCGCGCCTCAGTAGAGTAAAATAGATACATATATATAATGCATGCATGACTCATTGGAATCATATTTTGAACCTTTCGGAGTGACGTAAGTCGATATTATCCATACACGTTATTAGGACTAAATCTTCATCAAGAATCTTATAAGAAACAGGAAGTACCAACAACATTGATAACATAATAATAAGAGAAGCAACCTCAACATCAATTATTCCATAAGAAGGGAAACAATGTAAGACTGCTAGCTTATAAGTGTAGAGTAACTTTGGAAGCTCGTTCATTGCATAATGTACAATCGGAGTCGTGCAAAAGAAGGAAAGGGATAGCCTCACATACCTTGTATATACTGCCCCAACCTCAAGCTACGAAAATGTCACAACTCCTTAATCTACAATAAGAGAAACGACACTATCGTTATTGTTTAAGCGTCATAACTATTATGTATCGATCACAACCTATTTTACGATGAAACGGACAGTACGTCCCCTATTTATATGACTTCACACAAGTCAAAAAAATCACCAAACAGACCAAACAACATCAATAATAATCATATTGAGCCTCCCAAAACAGTCCACACACAACCTAATCACTTCACACATAAGACGACCACCGTAGTCGTGTCAAACGACCCGGAAATGTTACAACGAACGACCAGCTCACAACCATACATATATATGGTGTTTCTCCACACTCTTCCTCCTCCAAAACTCCACAAAACATTAGTGAAACAGGCATCCCAACAACAACACAAAACAATCCGCTACAAGTCAAATAACTCGAACTCAGGGCTTCCGATCACCGTCCCGTGAGTTATAACTATTAGGAAACATATTTATCAACCTTCCTTGATATTTAAACACTTAAATACAGATATTAGACGTTTATAAACTATGAATTACCTTCCAAAAACTCTAACTACAAAGAAAAAGGAGAGGCGGTATAATGACACTTACGTTGTAGGGATCGTTTTGATATTATTGCTTCTCGATTTCTTTCCCGGAATGACAATCTTCTTTGAAACCCTAGAAGATAGCTTGAGGTTATGTTTAGGGGTGTTCTCTGGTCGTTTTATGCTGAATAATGAAGAGAAATCCGATCTAAGGTTTATATATATCAAGTTTGGAAAAGTCAAAGAGGTGCTAGCTTGGCACCCCAGGATTGGTCCATCTTCCGATGCTTATATCTTTTTATCATGATGTCGTATGAACAAACGGTTAAGAGAGTTGGAAACTAAATTCCAAGACCTTAAATTTGGTATATTATAAGTCCCAATAAGACTTCATATAGAACATGAAATGAATTTTTCAAAAAGCTCTAGTGATCCACCTACTTGTCACTTATGATGTCTGCGCAGTCTCGCAAAACTGCAGATATCTCTCTACTCCTACGTCGTATCGATGAACGGTTTAATGAATTGGAAACTAGAATCATAGATATTAAATTTGGTTGGTAGATAATCCAATAACTCCAAGTATATTGGGAGAAAATCTCAGTTACATTTGACCTAATTTTAAGCACATTAGGAGTGTAACTTGTGAAGACCTTTGCCGAGTTTTGTTCCACAACTTGCTTGAGTTAAAAAATGTTNGACTACCTTATGGCGTGATCTTGTAACTTGTGAATACCTTTGCCAACTTTGCCAACTTTTGTTCCACCACTTGCTTGACTTCAAAACGTAGAACACAACTATCATACGAAAAAAATTAACTCATAGAATAACCTCCTTATCATTTAATGAACCATAGTCTCACCCTAAAGTACATGTTATAACATTCCAAACTCGTCGACTTTCGAACGAAACTTATTTTCTTCAATTGGTTTAGCTTCTAAGCTTTCCAACCCTCTTGGTACTCGTTATTCATGATCTTAAATATTTGTAACCTCCAACGTAACATGATTAACTTACTTTATATTCCATCAAATAGAATCTTATTTCTGAGCTTACATCAATTGACTTACGATGTACTCTCACGTACGAAAACATGGGTGTAACATTTATTTAGTACCAACTGCCTCGGTGCAAACTAGTGAAGCTTCGCACTTTTATTAAATTCATAGGCCATCATGTTCTGATATAGCTGACCATGGTATACTACATCTATTCTTTTCTCATCGATGAGCATGAGTTGCTTCTATCTGACATGTATCTACTCTGCATCGCCTAACTTGGCCTCTTGAATGACCCTTAAAGATGGTGTCTCGACCTATGAGTGTATCACAGCTTCAGTGCCGTATACTTACATGTACGACGTTGCCCTAGTGGATGTTTTCATGGTGGTCCGATAACCTAGTAGGGTAAAGGATAGTTTCTCGTGCCATTGCATATGATTGTCCACTACCTTTTGCAGAATCCTCTTGATATTCTTGTCGTCTGCCTTGACTGCCCATTCATTTGTGGTCTGTAGACTGTGGAATTGTGGTGGACGATTATGAACTTGTCATATATTTCTCTCATGAGGTCGCTATTGAGGTTAGTGGCATTGTCAGTGATGATTGACTTAGGTATCCCAAATCTGCAGACGATGTTATTTTGAACAAAATTCGCCACTACCTTCTCCGTGATGGCCTTGTAGGTAGATGCTTCGACCCATTTGGTGAAGTAGTCAATGATTACCAAGATGAAGCGGTGCTCATTTGATGCAGCGGGCTCTATTAGTCCAATCACGTCCATGCCCCAATTGGCAAACTGTCAGGGTGAACCCATTAAATTCAAGTGATTCGGTAGAACCCGGATGAAATCCCCGTGAATTTGGCACTGGGGACACTTCTGTACGTAGCGGATAATAGCGCTTTCCATAGTCATCCAAACTATCCATCTCTCAAGATCTTCTTGTGTGAACACGTTCATGTGGGGTCCGCATGTTCAATAACATGGTCGCCTCGATGGCATCTCTGTATCTCAACAAACCCAAGTTTGGGGTCCTTCTATACAAGACTTCCTCGTTAAGGAAAATTTGATTCGCTAATCTCCTGAAGGATCGCTTCTAACTATTAGTAGCATTCTTCGGGCACTTTTTGGTTGCTAGGAATATCCTGATATCGTGATACCATGGTTTACCGTATGGATCTTCATATACATGGAGGCAATATACATTTTGATATTTGATCTCTACCTCGATGGGGTCGACGTAGTTATTTTCTGGATGCTGAATCATGGATGATAGAGTTGCAAGGGCGTCGATGAACTCGTTCTGAATCCCGGGGACCTGTTTGAACTCAATCTTCGTGAACTTCTTGTCTAGCTCTTTTACATAGTGCAGGTATGGAAGGATCTTGATATTTTTGGTGGACCATTCCCCTTGGACTTGGTGTATCAATAGATCAAAATCCCTTATGACCAAAAGTTATATGACGTTCATGTCGACTGCCATTCTGATCCAAAGGATGCACGCTTTGTATTCAGCCATATTATTGGTACAAGGGAATCTTATCTTTACGATGCTGGATAGTGCTTTCCGGATTCCAAAATTAGGACTGCCCTAATTTCTACTCCTTTGAAGTTCGCTGCTGCATCGAAAAACATTCTCCATCCAGGGTATAACTCTGCAATATCTTCTCTAGCAGATAATACCTCTTCATCAGGAAAATACATAGTGAATGGCTCGTAATCCCCGTCCACTAGATTCTTTGTGAGGTGGTCGAATAAAGCTTGCCTCTTGATAGACATCTGAGTTATGTACACAATGTCAAATTCGCTGAGGAGAATTTTCCATTTAGCTAGCTTTTTGGTAGGCATCGACTTCTGGAAGATGTACTTGAGTGGGTCGAGCCAAAATATCAAATGCGTAGTGTATGCCGACATGTAATGCCTTAGTTTCTGGGTGATCCAAGTCAGGGAACAATACATGCATTCTATCAAAGTGTATTTGGCTTCGCATGGCGTGAACTTCTTACTCCAGTAGTAGATGACCTACTCCTTTATCCCAGTTTCATCGTGTTGTCTCAACACATAGCCGAAGGCGTTATCCAATATTGAAAGATATAGTAAAAATGGCTTCCCAAGCTCGGTGGGGGGAGGACTAGCACTGGTGGATTTGACAAATATTCCTTAATTTTGTAGAAGGCTTTTTGTCACTCTTCTGTCCATTTTTTGGCAGCATCCTTATTCAGCAACTTGAAAATGGGTTCACAGATTACCGTGGACTAGGCTATGAAACGACTGATATAATTTAGTCTACCCAGGAAACTCATCACATCATTTTTACTCTTAGGCAGTGGAAATTCCGGAATGACCTTGATTTTTTATGGGGCCAGTTCTATCCCTTTCCTGCTGTAACGACTCGACTTGTCGTTTTGAACATTTACGCTCCTTTCAACTATTGGAAGTCTTGAGTAGCTTCATATGATGTATTATTCCCAAGTTTGAGTTTATTTTGTATTCGACCTCGGAACGAAGTTTTGATGATTCCGTCAGGCCTGGATGGTGATTTTGGACTTGGGCGTATGACCGAAATTTAATTTGGATATTTCTAGGATGTTTTGACGTCGTTTCTTCGAGTATAAGTGGAATAATATTAAGAAAATGAGCTCCAAATTCATTTTTGATTAAATAATTAGATTCGTATGGAAATTACGGAGCCATAGCAAAAAGAATCGTCGAATTCGGACATCGTATGAGAGAGTTATGCCCATTTCCGAGAAAAATAAAAACAATTTCCCATCGCCAGCGCCCAGGGTAGCATGGGGAATCTCGATGTTCTGGAACCAGCGCCACGGGCAGCACCCCACGCCACTTGTGGCGCCCGAAACATTATATACTCATTTCGGGGTTCATTTTTCCCCATTTCTCTTGGCCGAACTTTGGGGTTTTCCTCCACTCTCTCAATACTCGATCTTCAAGGTGAGTAATACCTACTAATTTGGTGTTTCATTCGATCAATTCCACCCTAAAACTAACTCAATCCTCCATAAAATACATAGATTTTCAAGAAATTTCTTCAAGAACTCAAAGGAGGGTTTTGCAAGATTTCATTCAAAAGGTAATCCTACACTCTTAGACTTACATGCATGGATATATTATGGGAATATGAGTATGAATTAAGTATTAGAACTTAAGATATGGTGATTGGAAGCCATAAATTCTCAATTTAAGTATATAACCATTGTAGAGATTGAAAGGTGATTATTTGATGGAATTTTGTTGGTTAGGTGTGGATGGATGGTCATGTATGTGATATTGAAAGTTATGAACTGTTTAAGAATGATGGTGGGATAAGTTGTTGGTAAATGATAGTAGTTGGATGAACTAATTCTATGGTTAAGAGGTGTAGAGATTCATGCCTACTAGGTGTTTGATAAAATGGCTAAATGGCCTAAATTATGGAATTTGTTACTAATATTGGTCCCATTGGATGTTGTTATTATAGATTGAAGTTGCTTACTATAGTGGATCATTGTAGTATCATTAAGGGACGAATTTGAGGTATGGTGGCTAAACTCATCTCTTAAAAATTGAACCCCACACTATTCTTGTAAGTTTCAAGCTGTTCACCGCGAATCAATTATTCCGATTAATCTTTGTGACAAGAGATATATGTTCTATACATGTTCCAAATGTTATTGTTGTGTTGTGTTACTATTGTGAGAACGTTTTCAAAGCATGGATTGCATATCTAAACGTTTTAACTTCAAGTCGTGTTTCAAATAAAAACTATGATGTTAAATTGTGTAGAGATTGTGATTGGGATTACACCTCCATCCGCATACATTGGGGTGAGGCGACAAGGCTGCTTTGTGTAGAGTCTTGGTATTGTGGAATACATCTCCACCCGTATATATTGGGGTGAGGCGGCAAGGCCGCTTTGTGTAAAGTCTTGGTATTATGGAATACACCTCCACCCGCATATATTGGGGTGAGGCGGCAAGGCCGCTTTGTGTAGAGTATTGGTTTTGTGGAATACACCTCCACCCGCGTACATTGGGGTGAGGAAGCAGGGACACTTTGTGTAAAGTTCTAATATTGTGATTGCACCTCCACCCGCATGTATTGGGCTGAGGTGGCAAAGCCGCTCTATGTAAAAGCAGTTGTAGAGAATCCCCCACTGCAAATTTATAAATGTTATTGGAAGTTCTTAAAAAATTTGTTTGACTTTTATGGATATCTAAGCCCTATGATTGTTACCATGATTCATCATATTCATGTATTTTCAAGTTCTTGAATAGATGTTTTGGTTTTCATACTAGTACTATTCCACAGGTACTAACATCCATTTTATCGGGGGCGCTACATCTTTAATGGATGCAGGTGGTTCCACAACAGGAGACATTGATAAGTGATAGCGGTACATCCTCTTCCCAGCTGACTTGATGAGCCCCACTTCATTTGGGGGTCATGTATCTTTTGTTCCTTGTGTATTGCGTTTAAGGTATAGCCGAGACCTTGTCACCGGCATTATCATAGTACTCTTCTGTATCTATTAGAGGCTCCATTAGGCATAGTGTGGGTTGTATATTGGTGTTGGGAAAGTCAAATAATGTTATGTTGTGTTTGAATTACCTTTTCTAATTCAGACCATGAAACACGTGTGTGTAATTTGAGACCTTAAATGAAGTAACTAATGATAATGAATGGGTATTGTATACATGGTCTCATTATCATATAATTATCAAAAATATGTATTCTCTGAATTCATAACTGAGTTTGGGTGGAAAGTATCTAACATGCTTGCTTGACTGGGTTCACTTGGATGAGTGCCAGTTGCGTTCCCCGAGTTCAGAGCGTGACAAATTTGGTATCAGAGCCTAAGGTTTTAAAGTGACCTAGGATTTCTCGGAGCCGTGTCTAGTAGAGTTCTTCTTATCGGTGTGTTGTCGACTACATCTATAGTTAGGATGCTGCTTGGGAATTTAAGAATAACACCCTTCTTTCATGTTCTCGAACGTGCAATAGAGCTGATTGTAAGATTTTTCCTCCTTTAACTCGTGCTTTGCTCTAAATTTCAGTACATGGCGCTTAAGAAAAAGGCAAGAACTTGCCAAAGAGCTAATGTCACCCTAGGAGTGGTAGTGAATTCTATATTTGATGATGCGGGTGAACACCCGAGGGGTGAGGATATCCCTCCAGTTACTACACTACCCGATTCTACTACAACCAATCAGATCACACCTGTCCCTACACCTACTAAGGGTGCAACGGTCCCTCCAACTGATATTCCAGTTCCACTTCCAGCTCCAGCTTCCAATTCTGGTGTTTCTGATGGGGATCTTAGGGTAGCCATACAGATGTTGGCTCAGATAGTGGCCTCCTAGGCCTAGAGATCAAATGTTGCACCCACTCCTTCTAGTCAGCCAGGTGATTCTACTAGTTCCAGGGTGGACGTGTTTCTCCAGTTGGATCCTCCAGTGTTCACAAGTACTGATCCTGAGGAGGACCCCCAAGACTTCAGTGATGAGATGCACAATACTCTCCGAGTTATTCGCGCTACTGAGACAGAGGGAGTGGAGTTGGCCTCCTACCGCCTGAAAGGGGTGGACTATTCTTGGTTTGAAATGTGGGAGGAGTCCCATGAGGAGGGAAACCCTCTAGCGAGATGGAGTGAGTTCACCGATGCCTTTATGGATCATTTCTTGCCTGCCGAGACTAAGGCGACCCGTACCGATGAGTTTGAAAACCTGAAGCAGGGTAGTATGAATGTGTGGGAGTACTATATGGAGTTCACACGCCTGTCCAAGTATGCTATTCACATGTGTCCCACTATGGAGGCTAGAGTGCACCGATTTGTACAGGGCCTTAGCCTCTTGGTTATTAACGAGGCCGCTACATCTGCCTTGAACTCTGATATGAACTATAATAAGATGGTGGCATTTTCTTAAGACACAGAGACCAACAAATAAAAAAAATAGAATGGAGCATCAGAGTAGCAGCAAGGCCCGGTCCGCGGGCAACTTTGGTAGTTCTTTTGGTGGTGGTGTTGGTAGGTCGGCATTCAGGGGAGGGTTATTAGGACCATCTCAATCATTCTCTCAGTCTTCGATGAGTGCAAAGTCTTGTTGACCCAGTCAGGGCAACAGGGACCCCACAAGTAGGGTCGGCCCAGCGGAAGATTTCAGCAGCAGCGGAGGATCCAATGCTCTAAGTGTGGGAGGATGCACTTTGGGGCCTTCTTCATGGACCTACCTATATGATATGGGTGCGATGTGAGGGTCACATTCAGAGGGATTCTCGCCTTTCTCGTCGGATTATGGGCAGAGGTGTGGCTCAGCCAGCTAATTCTGCAGCTACTACATCCACAAGACCTCCAGCTCGAGGTGCCCCAGTACCTACAAAGCGTGGTGCAACTAGAGGTAGTGCACAGAATTCGGGAGGACCCAGGAGATTTTATGCTATTCGAAGGCGTCGAGATTCAGAGGCTTCTCCAGATGTTGTCACAGGTATACTGTCTGTCCAATCCAATGATGTATATGCTCTTATTGATCGCGGTTCCACTTTGTCATATGTCACTCCTTATGTTGCTATGGAATTTGGATAGAACCAGAACAACTTCATGAGTCGTTCTCCGTATCTACTCCAGTTGGTGAGTCTATTTTGGCCGCACGGGTTTATAGGGATTGTGTTGTCACATTGCATGGTCAGGACACCAAGGCCCATCTCATCAAATTGGGGATGGTCGATTTTGATGTAATAATGGGGATGGACTGGCTTTATTCATGTTTTTCCAAGCTTGATTGTCGAACCAGGATCGTTAGGTTCGAATTTCAGAATAAGCCAGTTATTGAGTGTGAGAGGGATGATGTGTGCCGACAGATAGGTTAATTTCTTACCTTAAGACCACAAAGATGATTAACAAGGGGTGTATCTACCATTTGGTCTAGGTTATAGACACCGATGCTGAGGAACCTACACTTGAGTCTGTGCCTGTTGTGAATGAATTTCCGGGAGTCTTTCCGGATGAGCTACCTGGGATTCCACCAGATAGGGAGACCGATTTTTGGATTGATGTGATGTCAGACATGCAACCTATATCTATTCCACCCTACGGGATGGCACTGCCAGAATTGAAAGAACTAAAGGAACAATTGAAGGATTTATTAGATAAGGGTTTCATCCGGCCAAGTGTATCGCTTTGGGGTGCACCGGTTCTCTTTGTAAGGAAGAAGGATGGGTCACTAAGAATGTATGTCGACTATCGACAACTCAACAAGGTCACAATTAAGAATAGGAAGCTACTGCAAAGGATAAATGACTTGTTTGACTAGTTTCAGGGTGCTAAGTATTTTTCCAAGATTGATTTACGATCCGGGTATCACCAATTGAAGATCAGGAAGCAGGATATTCCGAAAATAGCTTTCAGAACCCGGTATGGGCACTTTGAATTTTTGGTAATGTCTTTTGGGCTAACAAATGCCCAGACAGCTTTTATGGATCTTATGAATCGAGTTTCCAAGCCATTCCTTGACTCCTTTGTGATAGTGTTTATTGACGATATCCTTGTATATTCACGCAACCGAGAGGACCATGCCGATCATCTCAGGGTAATTGTGCAAACCCTATATCAACACCAGTTATATGCAAAGTTTTCAAAGTGTGAATTTGCTTGAATCTGTCACATTCTTGGGTCATGTCGTCTCTAGTGAAGGAATTAAGGTTGATACTCAGAAAATTGTAGCTGTGAAGAATTGGCCGAGGCCTACAATTCCAATAGATATTCGCAGTTTCTTAGGCTTAGCATGGCATTATAGAAAGTTTGTGGAGGGGTTTTCTACTCTTGCCTCTCCGTTGACTAAATTGACGTAGAAGGCAATTAAGTTCCAATGGTCAGATGCTTGTGAAAGGAGTTTCCAGGAGTTGAATGCAAGATTGACTATGACACCGATGTTGACCCTACCAAAGGGTATAGATAGATTTATGGTATATTGTGATGCTTCAAGAATCGGGCTTGGGTGTGTATTAATGCAACATAGAAAGGTGATATCATATGCTTCTAGGCAACTCAAGAATCATGAAAAGAACTATCCAACACATGACTTAGAACTTGGCGGTGGTATTTGCATTGAAAATTTGGCGTCATTATTTATGTGGGGTCCATGTGGATATATTCACGGACCATAAGAGCCTTCAATATATTTTCAAGAAGAAGGAATTGAATCTCAGGCAGAGAAGATGGCTTGAGCTACTCAAGGACTATGAAATTGATATTCTATATCATCCAGGGAAGGCTAATGTTGTGGAAAATTCTCTTAGCCGGAAATCTATGGGTAGTTTAGCACACTTGGAGGAATATCAAAGGCCATTGGCCGAGGAAGTTAATCGATTGGCTAGTTTGGGAGTTCGTCTTGCAGACTCTAGTGAAGGAGGGGTGATTGTGCAAAATAGGGCTGAATCATCACTCATTGTGGTGGTCAATGAGAAGCAATATAACTATCCATTGTTGGCACAACTAAAAGAGGGGATTCATAAACATAAGACCATTGGCTTTCTCTTGGCATGGATGATGGTACACTAAGGTACCAAGGGCGACTAGGTGTTCCAAACGTGGATGGCCTCCGGGAAAGAATCATGACTGAAGCTCACACTTCTAGGTATTCCATGCACCCGGGTTCTACAAAAATGTATCATGATCTTAAGAAAGTCTATTGGTGGAATGATATGAAGAGGAATGTAGCGGACTTTGTGGCGAAGTGTCCAAATTGTCAGCAAGTGAAAGCCAAACACCAAAGGCCCGACAGGTTGGCACAAAACATAGAAATTCCAATATGGAAGTGGGAAATGATTAATATGGACTTTGTGGTAGGACCACCTCACACTTCTTATAAGTTTGACTCGATTTGGGTGATTGTGGATCGGCTCACGAAACCAGCATACTTCTTGCCGGTTAAGGCTACCGACACAGCGGAACAATATGCTCAGTTGTTAATCAATGAAATAGTCAAGTTGCATGGCACTCTAGTTTCTATCATTTCTGAACGGGGGGCACAGCTTACGGCTAATTTTTGGAAGAAATTTCAGCAAGGTTTGGGTACTCAAGTGAATCTTAGTACATCCTTTCACCCGCAGACTGACGGGCAGGTAGAGCGGACTATTCATACGCTTGAGGATATGTCACGCGCTTGCGTTCTAGACTTCAAAGGTAGCTGGGATGATCATTTGCCACTCATAGAATTTGCCTACAACAATATCTATCATGCTAGAATTCAGATGAAATTGTTCGAGGCTTTATATGATAGGAGATGTAGATCTCCCATTGGATGTTTCGGAATTGGGGAAGTAGAGTTGATAGGGCCAGACCTCGTGCATCAGGCTATGGAAAAAGTTAAGATCATTAAGGAGCGGTTGAAAACTGCTCAGAGTCGTCATAAGTCCTATTCAGATGTTCGTCGTAGGGATTTGGAGTTCAAAGAAGATGATTGGATATTCTTGAAGGTTCCCCCATAAAGGGTGTAATGCGTTTTGGTAAGAAAGGGAAATTGAGTCCAAGGTATGTTGGACCATACAGAATCATTCAGAGGATTGGTGAGGTGGCGTACAAGCTTGAGCTACCACCTGAGATGTCATTAGTGCACCCGGTATTTCATGTGTCTATGTTGAAGAAAGTAGTTGGAGACTCGACACTCATTGTTCCGGTAGAGACTACAGAGGTTAATGAGGAGTTGACTTATGAAGAGATTCCAGTTTCTATTATTGATTGGCAAGTCCAAAAGTTGATAAATAAAGAAATTGCCTCCGTAAAAGTGTTATGGCGAAACCAGCAGGTTGAAGATGCCACATGGGAGGCCGAGGAAGAAATGAAAAAGAAGTACCCTTATTTGTTTGAATAGCTATATTATCGTTCTATGAAATTGTTCCCATTGAATTGCGTATCATTTGTACAACTTATGCTAAAGGTGTTCCTTTTCTGGTAATATATTTTGCTTATGAGGAAATGGTTGGTGTTGTTTTTATGTTATATTGCGTCATCAGATTATATATATGTTGTTAGTATTGGTTTCTGGGATTCTCTGACAGGTGGATAGGCCCAGTCACAGGGGAGACTCAGACAAAATTTTTTGGAAATTTAGGGAGTTAGCAAAATTTTGAAACTGCTGGTGTGTGTGAATTAGCAGTTGGGCCATATTGGATGCTAATGACGAGTTATAACCCTCATTCTAGGACGAATGATCTTAAGTGGGAGAGAATGTAACGACCCGACTTGTCGTTTTGAACATTTACGCTCCTTTCAACTATTTGAAGTTTTGAGTAGCTTCATATGATGTATTATGCCCAAGTTTGAGTTTGTTTCTGTATTCGACCTCGGAACAAAGTTTTGATGATTCCTTAGGCCTGGATGGTAATTTTGGACTCAGGCATATGCCCGGAATTTAATTTGGATATTTCTAGGATGTTTCGACGTCGTTTCTTTGAGTATAACTGGAATCACATTAAGAATATGAGATCCAAATTCAGTTTTGATTAAATCATTAGATCCATATGGAAATTACGGAGCCATAGAAAAAAAAATCGTCGAATTCGTACATCGTATGAGAGAGTTATGCCCATTTCCCAGCGAAATAGAAACGATTTCCCATTGCCAGCATACTATCCCTGGCGCCGGGAATCTTTATGTTCTGGAACATTATGTACTCATTTCGGGGTTCATTTTCCCCCATTTCTCTCGGCCGAATTTTGGGCTTTTCCTCCACTCTCTCAAGACCTCCAACTCCCCCCATCTTCAAGGTGAGTAATCCCTACTAATTTGGTGTTTCATTCCATAAATTCCACCCTAAAACTAACTCAATCCTCCATAAAATAAATAGATTTTCAAGAAATTTCTTCAAGAACTTAAAGGAGGGTTTTGCAAGATTTCATCCAAAAGGTAATCCTACACCCTTAGACTTACATGCATGGATATATTATTGGAATATGAGTATGATTTAAGTATTGGAACTTATGATATGGTGATTGGAAGCCATAAGTTCTCAATCTAAATACATAACCATTGTAGAGATTGAAAGGTGATTATTTGATAAAATTTTGTTGGTTGGGTGTGGATAGATGGTCATGTAGTGATGTTGTGTTATGATCCGAGGAATGAAGAGCTAATTGCACAGTTGTGGGAAGTAGTACTTTTAGCTTAAAGAGTAGTAAGGCATAAAAGTAGTTAAGTTTGTTGTTCAGTTCTGAGAATTACAGCTTAGTATTACATTTCAGTATATTAGTTATTTTATTTTTACACTTTAGCCCAATTGTTCTTCACGCATGAGAAGCGGGGTTATTTGTATTTGTTCAGGGTCATTTGGCCATTTTTATCGAAGAAGTCAATTTCTAGTTAATTTTCTCTTTTCTTAGTCTAATTTCTATATTTGTTATCTGGATTTCACAATCCACATCAATGGTATCAGAGCACTTTCTGGCTCTGTGGAAGGTCTGCTATGTCAGGAAAAATTAAGGAAGTGTTAAATTGACTGGATCGCATGGCGATAGAGGTAGCAAACTTCAATGTTTGACAAAATCAACTGGAATCAACAAATGATAAGGTATTTAGGGGGCTGAAGGAGATGATTTCAAGTGGTCAAAGTGAGAATAAGGGTAAGGAAGCAAGCTCAGTTGGGATAACAATGGAGGATTTGTACTCTCTGATTGAAGGTCCGTTGGGGTTACCAGGTATCAACACTCAAACTCCAGTACAAGAGCTTGGTGTAAACCCTAATTCGAGTCAATCCGTAGGGTTGCAGTTGTCGACTTCCCACAACCCAAGTTCGAGCCAAATTCCATTCTCACCTGGTACACATGCTCCTATCACAACTTCAAACCTCTCACTTTCCGCTGTTTCATTCCTCTCACCACAGAATCTTAATTTACTGATCACTACAAATATTCACCCTCCTTTATTCAAGACTCCTAATTCCCAGAATCATACACAAATCCCTTGTTCATTGATAAACCCTTCTCACGCCCCTATATTCCCATCCAAACGCTTCAAAACCTTGTTTCCACACCAAACGTACCCCTAGTTAACTCCCCTGTTTGAATCATCATAACCCTCAGTGACCACAGTCCTTCTTGAGACAATACAAGATTGGATTTCCGAGGTTTGATAGTAAAGGGTTCCAGGATTGGTGGTATCATGCAGAGCATTTTTTTCTATAGATGAGGTGCCTCATTTTGAGAAGGTTAGGGTAACATCCATGCATTTGGATGACCTGGCTTTGTAGTGGCATAGAGCCTACATGAGGAGCAGGGCACATATGCAACTACCATATCCCAGCTGGGAGGAGTATGTCTGGGCACTGTCTGATAGATTTGGGGCGGAGTTTGATGATCCCATGAGTGAGTTATTGAAATTAAAACAAACATGAGGGGTGGTGGAGTTCCAAGAGGCATTTGACAAGGCTATGACTGGGCTCAATCTAGAACATATTTATGCGATTAGTATATTATTGGAAGGGTGAAACCAGAACTTGGAGATGTAGTGAGAATATTGAAACCTTACTCCTTGCCCCAAGCTTTTCACCTAGCTCGATTGCAAGAATCAGTCTATTTGAAATAGTTTAAAGCCATGAAACAATCCATTTTACAATCCCAACCTAGAAGTATCTTTACACCATCCTTTCCTACCTCCAAACCTTTAACTACACCTGTTAACCATTTACCACCCCAGGACCAGAATCTGATTAATGACAAATTCGAAAGAAGAAGGTTGACACTAGCAGAACTAAGTGAAAAAAGAGCTAAGGGGTTATGTTGTTTATGTGATGAAAAATTCATGCCTGGGCATATTTGTAAAGTAAAGGCACAACTGTACTTACTGGAGTTAGTGGAAGAGGAAATTGCACCAATTGAGGAGGTGGATGAGGATCTGTTTAATGCAATTGAGGTAGCAGAAACCTGTGAAATATCCATTCATGCCTTACATAGGACTAGGGGGTATAAAACTCTAAGGCTTATGGGGTACTTCCAAAGAAGATCTCTGAATGTGCTCTTGGCACTGGCTCAACTCACAACTTTCTTAATACTGGTTTAATAGCTAAGATGAGCTGGAGAGTGGACCCCTGTAACTTGTTGGTGCAAGCTTGTCAGATGGTAACTCAGTGCCAATATTAGGAATGTGCGAGGGACTGGAGTGGTTAATGCAGAGCACAATGTTTAAGGCAAATTTTTTGTTGCTTCCATTGGGCACCTGTGATATGGTGTTTGGTGTGCAGTGGTTGAGTGATCTGGGAGATATCCTTTTCAACTTCAAAAAGCTAACCATGAAGTTTGAATATGAGGGTAAATCATTCTTTTTTAAGGGCATCACACCAAAAATATAAATGGTAGATTCTACTGCTGTACAGAATTCCTCACTGGATAATGTGCAACTGTTCATGATTAAAGTGTCTCCTAGTGTCAAGCGAGGTGTAGCATCTGACACAGAGGTAGAGCAAGTTGATGAACTAGTAGAGATTCAACAAGTATTACAGAAGTTTGAGAAAGTGTTCCAAGAAACCAAAGACTTGCCTCCTCTCAGGGAACAATTTGATCATCATATTCTCTTAAAAGAGGGAGCCAATCCAATCAACAATAGGCCTTACAGGTACTCACATGTGCAGAAAAATGTTATTGAAGAGATGGTGCAGGATTTACAATCTCAGGGGTTGATACAAAATAGTTGCAGCTCATTTGCTTCTCCAGTGGTGCTGGTAAGCAAGAAGGATGGAAGTCAAAGGCTTTGTGTGGACTGCATGGCTCTCAATCAAATTACCATCAAAGATAAATACCTCATTCCCATCATTGAGGAGCTATTGGATGAACTAGGGGGATCACAGATTTTCTCCAAGATAGACCTGAGATCAGGGTACCATCATATTAGGATGGCACCTAATGATATTCACAAAACTGCATTCCGGACTCATTCAGGACACTATGAGTACTTGGTTATGTCTTTTGGCTTAACTAATTTACCTTCAAGTTTTCAAGGACTCATGAACCATGTCTTCAGAGAACACTTAAGAAAGTTTATCTTGGTATTCTTTGACGATATACTCATATTCAGTAGAAGTATGGTGGAACACATTGGACATTTGAGAATCACTTTCCAATTGTTGATACAACATCACATTTATGCTAGGAGTTCTAAGTGCCAGTTTGTTTTATCCAATGTAGAGTACTTGGGCCACTTCATTTCTGCTAAGGGAGTCTCAACTGATCCAAAAAGATACAAGTTGTACAACAATGGCCCTTGCCTAAAACCATCAAGAAACTGAGGGGTTTTTTTAGGCTTAGTAGGCTATTATAGAAGGTTCATTAGGGGTTATGGTCAAATTAGCAAACGTCTAACTGATTTGTAGAAGAAGAATTGCTTCAAATGGACTGAACTTGCATCTACTGCCTTTTAAGCATTGAAAAATGTCTTGACCTCTACTCCAGTGTTAGCACTCCCTAATTTCAATATTCCCTTCACAGTAGAGACATATGCATGTGATATGGGGATTAGGGCTATAATCGTGCAAAAAGGAAAACCTATTGCTTACCTGCGAAGTATTGTCTCCTCAACACCAAACTATGTATGTTTATGATAAAGAACTGTTGGCTTTGGTAATGGCTGTGACTAGGTGGGGGTAGTATTTGGTGGGCATGAATTTTGTGGTCAAGACTGATCAAAAGGCCTTAAAGTTTCTTTTAGAATTGAAACTGCACACGGGAGCACAACTTAAATGGGTAACCAAGTTGATGCAATTCGATTTTGATATTGAATACAGGAAGGGGAAGGAAAACAAGGTTGCTGATGCCTTGTCTAGGATTCCAGCAGTGGATTTAGCTGCTCTTACATTGTCTACAGTTAGAACTGATCTTTTCCAAGCCATACAAGATAGTTGGAAGAGTGACCCTGAGTTGGTGGAAATACTTCAACAGTTGCAGAACCTAAATAGAGAAATCAAAGGCTACTCATTTGTCAATTAACAACTGAGGAAGAATGGAAAGTTGGTGACTGGGGCTGACACTTCTTTAAGAAGGGAACTTCTTCACTTATGGCATGATTATGTGGGAGGAGGTCATTCTGGAATTGACCACACCTTCAGGAGAATTGCTTCTCTTTTTATTGGAGAGGAAGGAAAAAGGACGTGGAGGGCTATGTGAAGAAGTGTGTTGTATGTCAGAAGAGTAAGTTTAGCTTATCCGGATTGCTGTAGCACTAAAAATTCTAGCCTTAGCTTGGAGCAACATCAACTTGGATTTTATTGAGGGATTACCTAAATCTAAAGGGAAGGAGTTGATCTGGGTGGTCGTGGACAGATTAACTAAGTATTCACACTTTATAGCATTGACACACCCCTATTCTACATTGGATATATGTCATGCCCCAACCTCGGGGAGCGCGACCGACGCTCAACCGAGTGACCCTGTCGAGCAAGCCTATTAGACTCTTCCTACCAATCTCATTCATGATTTCAAAAGGGGACACGTTACCATTAGTTAAACAGGGGAGTGAACATATGTGCATATAACATATAAACATTGCTAGTTCATTTTCATTATGTCCATTATGCCAATTAAACTTCCAAAAGTGCATACGGTTTACAATTTGGTGGGAAAGGAGTTTCAAAATACAATATGATCCCGTGACCATCCAATACCCATACACAATCCATATAACGTCTACAGAACCTCTAAAGATACAAAAGATAGATACGACCATGCCGGTGACAAGGCCCTGGCTATACCTCAAAACGTGGTAAATTATGTCAAAAGAAGGACTAAATGACCCCTGGAAGAAATGGGGTCTCACTAAGACTGCTGCAAGGAGGATGCACCACTATTCAGCACTACATGCTAAGGAACCACCTACATCCATTCAAAGATGTATCACCCCCGACAAAAGGGACGTTAGTACTGTCGAATATTACTAGTATGTATAACTAAAACACTATCTTCTTAGAAAGATCAATAATGCAAGAGGAAGCAATCAAGAAATCAATGAGAAGCATAGTCAATACCACGACATCAAATAAGGAACCACATAAGCTTTCAAGTGAGACTACTATAACTTTAATTTGGGCCATTACTAGCATTAACACCTCATTATTCACAATACCTCCATACTCGTTTATGGAGTCCGATCACGACCCGATCGGCTAGTTCATCTCCCTAGGAGACATTTTTTTTCCACAATATCAATTCCTGTTTAAACTTCCGGTTCAGTTCACAGCACAACACCACCATGTGTGCGGCATGGTGTCCGATCACGGCCCGATTGGTTAGGCCGTCTTACCCAAGACATTTTTCTCTTTCTCATCAATCATCTCATTCCTTATTTCGAACACACATATTCAAAGTCTTTAAATTCTAGTGGCCACAATTGTTAATTCATGCCTGGCACTTGGCCGCATTTCATAATTCAAGTTCTTTCCACATGTTTCACTTTATTAACAATTTCATCAACAAGCCTTTCAATTCAAGATATCAAGTACACATGCGAGAAAACATGAATCGTGAATATATAGAGGTTGTCACATGCTTTGGCAATTTAACACATATTCCATAACTTCATACATCACCAAGTAATAACATAGCTTAATGGGGAGCATTTGAATACATATTACCCATAAAGTTTTTACAACACAAGCACATTTGAAATGTCATCTCCTACATCAATCAAGATTAAAGCTTACACCAATTGTAGGGGCGCCATGGGAGTTCGATTTCTAATAAGAGGGGGTTTTAGCCATACATATCTCAATTGAGCTTTCCTTAATCCCTAAAATGTTCTGGAATGTTTGCAACTTCAATCTATTTTAGCAATGCAGCACAATTGAACCCATAATTAGGGAAAATGATCATAATCCTAGCTCACTTGAGCAATTTATCAAACATCATGTGTTCAATAAGGTTTTATGGTCTTTTTTATGGAAGATTACCCCAGCCCATACCTCATTCCTCTCTATCCTTGATTTACAATTGCCCCACATCTCCTAAGGATACATGCATGCAATAGAATCACCCTCATCCCCATGAATTATCTCACTAATATCCCATTATAGCTATGTTTGGAATTAAGAGTCGGGGTGATGAAGTCTTACCTCTTATGATGAATAATTTGGTGCCTTACTTTAATATCCTCAAAGATTTAAGTGATAATTTAAAAAACTTTGATGAAGATGAGGCCCTCCCTCTAAAACTCCCCCTCCCTCTCTCTAGAAAATATCATAAGTGAGCTCAAACTGGTCTAAAAAGGGTGTTTTATCGGAATAGGGTCAGGTTTAAAATAAGAAAAATGTGCCCCGACACAGGTATGCGGTCGCATATGTAACCACATAATGGATATGCGGTCCGCAAAGTGACCGCAGAAATAGCCCTCAGGGGCTTGAATTTTCTGATCGTGTATGCGACCAGTTTGCTGTCCGCACACTTGTTCTGCGGTCGCATAATGCACCGCAGAACTCCCTTCTCAAAAACCCAAGAGAAATTATGCAGCTAATGTGCGGTCCATATAGTGATTATGCGGTTATATAATCGACCGCAAAGTTGACCTCAAATTGGCCAAATTTTCTGCTTCACTCTGCGGCCATTATGCGGTCCGCAGAGTGATTATGCGGCCGCATAATGGGCCGCAGAAACGCACACATTTTTAAAACATTTTCCTTAAACCAAGAAGCGTACTGTTCAATCCGCGAAGAATTTCTAATGCTACCACACATAAATCTAACCTCGGTACCACGAAGTCCCGGGTTTCTAGGCAAAATTTTATAGGGCCTTACAATATAGCTAAGCTATTCATGGATCACATCTTTAAGCTCCATGGTATGCCTGAGGATATTGTTAGTGACAGAGATCCGGTCTTTACGAGTAAGCTGTGGCAGGAACTATTTGCTATAAAAGGAGTCACCTTGAATACATCTACGACTTATCACCCTCAGTCTGATGGACAAACTAAAGTTGTCAACAGGTGTTTGGAGACTTATCTTCGATGCTATTGTTTTGACTCTCCTAAAGATTGGGCACAATACCTGGTATTAGCAGAATGGTGGTATAATACTACATTCCATACCTCCATTCAAACTAATCCATATGAAGCTCTATATGGCAAGCCTCCACCCTTGTACCTTCCATACATTCAAGGAGAATATGATGTTTTAGAGGTTGGCAAAAGTTTAAATTCAAGGGAGTTAAAGTTACAGTTGCTGGAATTCCACCTTCATAGGTCGCAACAGAGAATGATGGATCAAGCTAACAAGCATAGAGTAGATCGGCAATTTCAGATGGGGGATTGGGTCTATCTCAAGATACAACCTTAGCGACAACTCACACTTTCCAGTAAACACTTCTCAAAATTGTCTTCCAAATACTATGGGCCTTACCAAGTTATTTAGAAGGTGGGAAGGGTGGCATACACACTGTCTCTGCCATCCCAGTTACTGTTACATATAACCTTTCATGTCTCCCTTCTTAAACCCTTCTATGAAGTGCCTTCATCTATCACACACCCACCAGTCTTAGATTTGTCTAGCCCATACTATCAACAGTTGATCCAGTGGGAGCCCTTGCCAGAGGATCAAGCTACTTGGGACGATGCACATACACTGCAAGTCAGTTTTCCAACATTCGTTCCTTGAGATCAAGGAATATTTTCAGGAGGAAGTACTATTATGATCTGAGGAATGAAGAGCTAATTGCACAGTTGCGGGAAGTAGTACTTTTAGCTTAAAGAGTAGTAAGGAATAAAAGTAGTTAAGTTTGTTGTTAAGTTCTGAGAATTACAGTTTAGTATTACATTTCAGTCTATTAGTTATTATTTTTACACTTTAACCCAATTCTTCTTCACGCGTGAAAAAGGGAGTATTTGTATTCGTTCAGGTTCATTTGGCCATTTTTGTTGAAGAAGTCAGTTTCTAGTTTATTTCCTCTTTTATTTGTCTAATTTCTCTATTTGTTAGTTGGATATCACAATCCACATCATGTTGGAAGTTATGAATTGTTTAAGAATGATGGTGGGATAAGTTGTTGGTAAATGATAGTAGTTTGATGAACTAATTCTATGGTTAAGAGGAGTAGAGATTCATGCCTACTAGGTGTTTGATAAAATGCCTAAATGGCCTAAATTATGAAATTTGTTACATTGGATGTTGTTATTGTAGATTGAAGTTGCTTAATGTAGTGGATCGTTGTAGTATCATTAAGGGACGAATTTGAGGTATGTTGGCTAAACTCTTCTCTTAAAAATTAAACCCCACACTGTTCTTGTAAGTGTCAAGTTGTTCACCACAAATCGATTATTCCGAATAAGTGTGACAAGATATATATGTTCCGTACGTGTTCCAAATGTTATTGCTAGTTGTATTGCTATTGTGAGAACGTGTTCAAAGCATGGATTGCATATCTAAATGTTATAACTTCAAGTTGTGTTTCAAATGAAAACTATGACGTTAAATTGTGTAGAGATAGTGATTGGGATTACATCTCCACCCGCATACCTTGGGGTACGGCGGCAAGGCCGCTTTGTGTAGAGTCTTGGTATTATGGAATACACCTCCACCCGTATATATTGGGGTGAGGCGGCAAGACCGCTTTGTGTAATGTTTTGGTATTGTGGAATACACCTCCACCCGTATATATTAGGGTGAGTAGGCAAGGTCGCTTTGTGTAGAGTCTTGGTATTGTAGAATACACCTCCACCCGTGTACATTGGGTGAGGCGGCAAGGCCGCTTTGTGTAAAGTTTTGGTATCGTGACTGAATCTCCACCCGCATGTATTGGAGTGAGCAAAGCCGCTCTGTGTAAAGGTAGTTGTAGAGAATCCCCCACTGGAAATTTATAAATGTTATTGGAAGTTCTTAACAAATCTGTTTGACTTTTATGGCTATCTAAGACCTATGATTGGGTCCATGATTCATCATATTCATGTTGTATTTTCAAGTTCTTGAATAGATATTTTGGTTTTAATACTAGTACTATTCGACATGTACTAACGTCCTTTTTACTGGAGGCACTGCATCTTTAATGGACGCAGGTGGTTCCATAGTAAGAAACATTGAACAGTGATAGCAGTACATCCTCTTCCCAGCTGACTTGGTGAGCCCCATTTCATTTCGGGGTCATGTATCTTTTGGTCCTTGTGTATTGCGTTTGAGGTATAACCATTATCATAGTACTCTTCTATATCTATTAGAGGCTCCATAGACATAGTGTGGGTTGCATATTGGTATTAGGGAAGTCAAACAATGTTCTGTTGTGTTTGATTTACCTGTTCTACTTCAGACCATGAAACACGTGTGTGTAATTGAGAACTTAAAATGAAGTAACTAATGGTAATGAATGGATATTGTATACATGGTCTCATTATCGTATAATTAATGAAAATATGTATTCTCTGTATTCATAAGTGATCTTGGGTAGAAACTATCTAATAGGCTTGCTTGACTGGGTTCACTCGGTTGAACGCCGGTTACGTTTCCCGAGTTTGGGGTGTGACACTTGCTTAAAATGAAGCCCAACAGTATTCCAATAGGGACCCCAAATGCAAATTTTGCCGGGTTTAATTTCAAGCTGTACCTCAGAAGGCGCTTGAAAAATTTCCTCAAATCGTCCAAGTGCTCTGAACTCTTTCGAGAATTGATGATGACATCATCCACATATACTTCGATCTCCTTATGAATCATGTCGTGAAAAAAGGTCTTCATGGCTCTCATGTAGGTGGCACTAGCGTTCTTGAGACCAAATGACATGACTCTATGAACAATTGCAACTCATGCTTCACGCAGTTGTCGATGAGGATGTGGATATTTGGTAAAGGGAAGTCGTCCTTTGTGCTAGATTTGTTGAGATCTAGTTCATCCATGTATATCCTGATCCTCCTGTCTTTCTTTGGTACTAATGGGATGATATCTTCCCCTCTATTTGCTTGGTCGCTTCCTCCTTTATCCTCAGATTCAAATCAGGCTTAAAGTTTTTGGGTTTCTACTTGACCGGCGGTCTGGTAGGATCGGTGAGCAGTCGATGCGAGACAATTTCAGTACTTAATCCCGACATGTCATCATATGACCATGAGAACACATTGATGTATTGTCGGAGGAGCTCAACCAGTTTTCCCTTCTGCTTGACTTCTGGATGAATGTTGATTCTGATTTCTTTCACGTCTTCTTCACTTTCAAGATTGACCACTTCCGTTTCTTCGAGGTTGGTATTTTTATAACTCTCCAGCTGTTCAATCTCTCGTGGGAGATTGTCTTGCATCATACTCTCATCATACTCCTCGTAATATGGGTCATTTCACTCGGCGGTTTCATTACATGTCACAATCACGGAATGTGGTCTTTTTTATCATTTTGAATACTGAAAAGAAAAACTATGTATAAATGAAGCGATAAATAAATTTGCAATATTTTAAGAAAATGATTCTTTTTATTTCATCAAAAGAGGAATGTCTATGTGTTAAAAAGAGGCAAATGAAAACAAGGTACAAATATGATGAATGCCTCAATTGCCCGTGAGCTTTTTAAAAAAGAAATTTTTTACAGTCCACACTACCAAGAGTCTCGGCGAACCAAAGATGGACTGGCGATCCAGTTCCGCAGCTCTTCTCCTGCTTTGGCATCCATGATGGTGGTGTCTTGATGTTAATCCTTTCACATCATTTTCCAATCATATTCACGACTAGCCTTCTCATCGCATCAATGATATCATCCTTTAGTGCTGAACTCTGGCCCGTACCTGAAATATGCTTTGGTACAAAAACCTTTTTCTCAGAGCTAATGGTATGAGCTTTCCCCACCGACTACTGATACCCTTCTGGCCCTTACTTATTTCCCATTAGGTCGATTGGTTCTATGCTCCCGTCTGACCTAGCTCCCAGCCGGTCCTGGTCGGTATCCATATTTCATCACCTCCCTCATCGCTGTCTTGGAATTGTATGGTGAATGCGTACCCAAGTTTTGTTCAGTCTCTTCTATTTTGGTGGTCTGCATGATTTCCACTACATGGAAAGCAACATCATCTAGCCCTTCAATAAACGATAAAACTTTCTCCAAATAAGCTGATTGGCCATATTTACCATGTACCAGGATATCCTGACATCCCCACTCAAATTCCATTGGTGTAGAATGGATGGGACGGTCCCTTCCATGTGTATCTAGGGCCCTTCCTAGCAGCAAGTTGTATGAAGAAAACATATCCATTACTTGAAACAATATGGGAAATTAAACTGGCGCCATCTACAAAGCCTAATAAATTTCTCCGATAACATCCTTCTACAAACCATCAAAATCCCTTACCCTCATGTGGCTTTCCTTGACTTCCCTCAAATGGATTCCCAACTCTCGC
Source organism: Nicotiana knightiana (assembly GCA_005239525.1). Lineage (NCBI taxonomy): Eukaryota > Viridiplantae > Streptophyta > Magnoliopsida > Solanales > Solanaceae > Nicotiana > Nicotiana knightiana. The sequence goes on along the minus strand of ML408550.1, from coordinate 61,517 downwards.
AGAGTAGAGAGCGGACAAATGTTGACTCCTGACTCTCTATTAACCACACTCGGAACACCACTTTGTCCCCACATTTGACAGTATTATGAAGATCTTTGTTGTGACTTACGTCTTCGACGGGAAGTTCGTCTCTTCTGAAAGTGATCATATTTGCTTCGACCATTTTCTCAATTGTTGCGGCCAGCGCCTCACTAGTGGTGTTACTTGGCACACTTACCCCACTTAGTACTTTCATCACCTTATGACTGTCAGAACGTATTAGCAAGTCCATGACTGATATTTGTGCTGGAGTTTTCTTCAGCAGCTCCTCCATGGAGTACTCTTTGGTTGACATTCTCTTCCAGAATTCGGGGGCTTCTGGGTCTGTTATGTTCCTTCTTTGAATCTGCTCTCTTCCCAAATTCGCTCTATTTGCATCTTCAGGAGCGTAGCATCTCCCCGACCTCATCATACTATGGGCTGCTGAAGAGTCTGTCATCTTGGCCCTCTCCTTTTGCTAGTACGTCTATGGGATAATTTTGTATTCCCGACTCTCTTCGTCCCCTATAGCAATGTCAGGTTGTCGCTGATAAGTCTGAACTGTCACCGTAGGTCTTACTTGTACTATAACCAATTGAGTCCTTTGAGGTGGGATCCTTGTGGCCTCTGAATTTCCTATTGTAACAATTATTCCTTTAAGATCATACTCTTCGTCCAATGTGATCATGTTGACACCCTGGTTCGGTGATTTGGCAGCGGACTGCAATTCATATTGGGCGGAGCCGGAGTGCACTGAGTGTCTTCGCTCTTGATCTGTCACGCCCCAAACCTGCGGAGGTGTGGCTGGCAGTCGGTGCCGTATTGGCCCGAGCGAACCACTCTTTAACTCATTTTTCTGTAACTATCATGGGCCAACATGGCCACAATTCGTAATGTATAACTATAAGTGGCAAACACTGTATCAATGAAACATCATTCTTAAAACGTGAATACATATGGGCATTCAAGGCCTCTGACATACTGTACAAAATGGACCTATGTCTACACAGCCTCTAAGATTATTTGATATCAAATGGGACAGGGTACCGGCCTACCCATAAGTCTATAGCAAAACCCTGACACGATGACTTATAGACTCGTCTGCACTTTGAATGAGGTGGAGTCTTACCGAACCTTCGTTGAATGCTAACCTGAAAAAAGGACGTCAGTACGAATAATGTACCAAGTATGTAAGGCATGTAAATCAATATATAAAGGACATGGAAGAAACATGGAGTAAAAGACTCAACCTGTAAATCTGGATAACTCTGTAAATCATGAAGTATTTATAATGTCATACATATGCATATAAATGTAATATAATGCATAGGTATGTACATACATAACATCATCAAGCCTCTGAGGGCATCCCATCATATCATCTCAGCCTCTGTGGGTAAAATCATCTACGTATACCAGCTGATCAGGTGGTGGTGCGTATATAATATTGTAACCTTTTTACATACCCCATATACATATAATATACGCGTATATAACGCCATCTGGTCATAGGTCAATATACATGTATAAATGAATGCAATGCATAATGAAGTGAGTCAAGAAGATCTCTCGGAATGTCATGAGACTCATAAACATACGATATAATAGTAGGACATATGGGGAAGCAAGAACATAGGCAACCCTAGTACTTCTATGAATAGAGTCATTTATGAAAGTTGTGCGTTTGCTCGTTTCATTTGTATAATATGGATCATTCCAAAAGGAAAGAAGGGATAGCCTTAACATACCTTACTTGAGGAATTTATCAAACACTTTTACTTGGGCTTGCCAAGAACAACTTTTTTTCCTTTAAATCTTTGAACAAGAACTAAGCACTTCTTATGATCATGGCATATTTCATGTTGCTGTACATATAGTGTATCATGGATGTATGTTTGCTATGTTTCTAAAGTAGGAAACTCCGTAATAATAGAAGGAAAGATTTCAACCTTCTTTCTATATCTCAATTGCAAAAGAAGTACATAATATAAAGGCTTAAAGGCTTACATTATCACGTGTAAATAAGGCACACCAAGTGCTATGACTCATGTGCACTTTGGTTCCACCCTTGACCAATTTTATGCCATGTGGCAGCCCATAAATTCTCCTAAAATGCCACCTAATCTCATAAACCAAAGAGTCACCATTTTCCAAGCCTTTTTCTGCCACGTTGGGAGGGTTATCAAGCACATCCAAACATTTTAACTACTTATCCACCCCAATAATTTGATGACTAAGCCACCAAAACTCCCTAATCTTGCCACCTAGCTCCAAGATTTGCCTAGTCAATATTGAATTCCTTACTTGCTGCCACCTCAATCCTTATAAGTTGATTAGTCATGAGTTTCCCTTATCCTCATGATTCCATGTGGATTCATACTATAACGACCCGGCCGGTCTTTTCATGAGATTAGCCCCGTTTCCCCTATTTCTGCTTTATCATATATTTCTTAGTCTGTTTATGTTGTGTTGGGTCAATTGGTTGGGTTCGGAATGGTGGTGGTGAGAATTGAGACACTTAGTCTCTTAAAGTAGCCAAATAGTTGAAAAAGTCAACTAAGAGTTGACTTATTGGTAAACAACCTCGGAATGCAGATTTTATGACTTGGATAGCTTCGTTAGGTGATTTGGGACTTAGGAGTGTGTTCGGAATGAAGTTTCGATGTCCGGTGTAGAATTAGGCTTGAATTGGCGAAAGTTAGTTTTTGGCGATTTCTGGTCGGCAGTGGAAAATAGGCTATCGGGGTCAGAATAGAATTATGACAGCTGGAGCAGGTTCGTAATGTCATTTTGGATATGTGTGCAAAATTTCAGGTCAATCAGAGGTGTTTTGGTTGGTTTCGGCATCGTTGGCGAAATTTAGAAGTTTCAAAGTTCACAGGTTTGAATTTGATGTATTTTTGGTGTTTTCATGTTGTTTTTGGTTTTTGAAGGCTCGACTAAGTTTGAATGATGCTATGGGGTGTGTTGGTATGCTTGGTTGGGGCCCCGAGGGGCTCAGGATTTATTTCGGATGGTTGGCGGGGGTTTGAACTTTGGAAATTTGCAGCAAATGGCTACTGGTGTGGCCGCACCTGCGGATGGGCAGCCGCAGGTGCGAAGGTCCATGCGCAGGTGTGAAAAGAGGCTAGGTAGGAGGAGTCCGCAGGTGCGAAGAGTTTGTCGCGCATGTGAAGCCGCAGGTGCAGAGAATTGATCGCAGGTGCGAGAATTGGACTGTTAGTGGGATTTCGCAGGTGCGCACCTGGGACCGCAGGTGCGAGGAAAGGTCCGCAGGTGCGGATTAACTGGGCAAAACAGTATATAAGAGTGCCTCTGTGAATTTTTTGTTATTCTACCATTGTTGCATGCGGTTGGAGCTTATTTGAGGGAAAATTGAGGAAAGAATTCAAGGGTCTTCAGTAGAGGTAAGTTCCCGGATTATAAAAATCGTTCCTAAGCTATTTTGATTCGGATTAGGCTTGCAATTTGAAGAATTAAAGTAGAAAAGTTTGGACAAAATGGGAGGAGGTTTGGGAAAATTCTTTTGGCAATTTGGGTAGGCAATTGTGGTCTGATTGTGGTGTTCTTGGTATGTGTAGAATCGTGGGAGGACGAGGTTTCTAGTGATGTAAAATTTATCGAATTCCGAGACATGGGCCCGGGGCTCGGGTTTGGACGGATTTCGAGATTTTTGTAGAATTGATAGTTTTCGATTGGGTTGTGTTCCTTTAGCATATATTGATGATGTTAAACTGGTTTTGGTTAGATTCGGGGAAATCGGGAGCCAATTTGAGGAGCAAGAGCATCTCGAGCTAGTATTGTGGCCCGGTAGAGGTAAGTAATGGTTATAAATTTTGCCCTGGGGGTGTGAAACCACGGACTTCATATTTCCCACTGTTTTTAGAATGGCGCACATGTTGGATGACGAGTATGTGGCGCACACTGATTTTTTGATTGGACTTGGTCCTCTCCGCGGCAACTATTGAGTTGCGTATTTTACTATGAATCATATGTTAAATTGTGTTCTAAAGACTATTGCTATATTTGGGCTATAAGCCATGTTTGGGGCCTCGTGCCGACTTGTTTTAGACCTCTTTGGGGGATTCTTACTTCTATTTCCTAACTGTTGATTCATGATTTACACTCAGTCATATTGTGATTACTGTTTTCGAAACTCAGCCTTGTTTACACTATTTTAAGATATAAAATGATGTTTTGGGTCGAGTACCCCGTTTTACTGATACGCCCGAGGGGCTTTTGAGAGGTTCTGACTGAGTGAGGCCGAGGGCCTGATTGTGAGGATATGATACGCCACGAGGTGGCTTGATATTAACGCTTGGGCTGAAGGAGCCCCTCCGGAGTCTGTACACACCCCCAGTGATCGTAGGTACCTACTGAGTACCGAGTGCCGAGTAATTGGGAGTCATGAGTGACGGTGAGGTTGCACGAGGGGCTGATTCTGAGCGGCTGTGAGGTGCTGAGTGATGTTCTGCCCGAGGGGCGATTTATGATTCATGGTTTTGCCTGAGGGGCTACTTATGATGTATTTCATTCTTACATTAAATCTTTCGGTTATTTTTATTTCTGAAATTGTTGAAGAACACATTTTTCAAAGGATTTTTCTGAAGTTATTAAGGCATGATGATTTCATATATCTATGTATATACTGTTGAAAAGAAAGGCTGTGCATATTGTGAATTGATGATATTGATTTTTGTGTGTTTCTTGCCGCTTAGACTTGATTTATTTTCATTACTACTGAGTTGGCATACTCATATTACTCCCTGCACCCCTGTGTGCAGATTCATGTACAGATACCGAGCATTAGCTATCTATTCTGTGCGGAGCCGGAGTTCGGGATATAGAGGTAGTTGTTCAGCGTCCGCAGCATCTCTATTTTCCCTTATTTTGTTGTATCTAGCTATTCGTTCGGAGGTTTTGTATTATAATAGTATACCTTTTGACATATTTTCTTAGATACTCATGACATGTTGACTCCGGGTTTTGGGGTTGGTTGGACTGTTTAACTGTTTATTTTGCCTAATGAATTCAGTAATTTTATATACTTTATGAAATGCTTGGAAATGAGTTGGGATTTTTGTAAAGAAACTGTAATTGTGTGAATTGGCTAGCCTAGTTCCGCGGTAGGCGCCATCACGGCCGGTTTAGGATTTGGCGCCATGACACATACAAATGACACTTATCCACTTATAACTAATTCCATATTCCATGACTTTATACCAACATTTAACCAATTATTCACAGAATAATTTCTAGGTCTCGATTCACTTAAATACTAATATATTTCATATACCTTACTATCATGGTCATGTGGTATAACACTAGTCCATAGATATAGGGTATTATAGCTTGGACCATATTTTATCCCAAAATATCAAACATCAACGAAACTTGCTTCTTCGATTTGTTTATCCTATGACCTTCACAACACTTACTTATCACTTGTTATAAATATAATAAGTACTTATAACCTCAAAAATAGTGTTTTCCTTGAACTTATGTTGATTATCTTACGACAAACCCAATATACAAAATTACGGGATATAATATGATCAATGTTTTAATCTCATTTTTTAGCTTAATAAAATCTTCAGTATCATGCCCGAGCATGTTAGAATGGTACACGCATCTTTTAGTTGGATCAAAATACTTAGAGGGATACTCAGGAATCCTTCCTTCCACTGGATGTTTCAATCGTGCTGGTCTTAATCTCTCAGAAAATTGGGACAGAGGCTTAGGAATTGGGGTATAATTTCTAGAACCCCTCTATTCAAAATTGGGACGAGGGCTGATGCATAAGTGGGTCGATTTTGGTGGGTAGTGGTTTGGATATGAGCATATGGTCGTTGTATGTTCGGATTGTTGTGGGATCGATGAAGGTTGTACTGAGGTTGGGGGTGGTAATATGGCTGGATGTTATAGGCTGGAGTGTAAGTAGGTGGTGGAAGATGTTGTTCGGGAAATAGGAAGTGTTTCCGTGATGTGGGTTGGGTTGATAGTAAGGGACAAATGTTGAGACCTCTTCTTTCTTCTTCTTTCCGCTAACGATCGACCCTGATTGGATTGCCTTGTTGGCCTCTTGTAGTGCAACCATGGATTTTACTTTACAAGATTTTATACCCTCTTCTAAAAAATCTCCTATATTGACCATCTCAGGGAATTTCTACCCCATCATTCCCATCATTTTTTCAAAGTATATCCTTTCCTGGGCCCTGATGAAATACTTGGTTAATTCAGTGTCGTCCAGTGGAGGTTGTGCCTTGGCGGCTTCTGACCTCCACCGACATGCAAAATCTTGTATTGACTCGGATGGCTTTTTCTGCAGGTTTACCATTGGGAACCTATCAGGAGTGATCTCTGTGTTAAAACAAAACTGGTTCATAAAATCTTCCGCCATATCTTGCTAGGTTCTCAACTTCGCGGATCTTGTCGAGTATACCAGGTAAGTGCTTCTCCCGTCAAGATCCTTATGAAAAACTTCATTCTTAGCTTCTCATTCCTTCCTACTTTGACTAACTTTTCACAATATGCCCTCAAATGTGCGTAGGGATCACCCGCCCGGTCGAAGATATAGAACTTTGGAGGCTTATATCCCACTGGCATATCCACATCCGGATGGATACACATATCCTCGTAGTCCAAAATTTCACTTCCCCTCGCGACTTGGAGGTTCTTCATTTATTTTTTCAAGATTTGCAGCTGCTCAAATACTAACTCCTCTTCCTTACACCTAACTTGCCTCTCCATCTCGGCGTATTGGTTAATCTCATAAGGCACCCTTACCGCGACAGGCATTGTAAAGGTAGGTTCTGGAATTACATATACAGGAGGAACATATCGCACATGGGCGACGATATGTGCCACAAGTATGTGCTGATTTGGGTGAGTGGTAAAAGTGACTCCGTCACGAGGAGGGGTGTGAGTTGCGTTGGTGGTGATAGGCGGGTTTTGTGGTGTTTGAACGTACTGTGGTACATGGGGACTGTGGATAGGGGGATTTGGTGGGTTTGCAGGGGTTACTGGAGGTATGGCTTGAGTGGCGGGGACTGAAGTTGGGGTGTTGTTGTTTTGGCGACGTGGAAGGAAAGTGGTCAGGAATCTAATCCAAAGAAGGAAAGTGAGGTGGTTGAGGTATAATTGTCACGACCAGATGTGCTAGTTCCCTGATGTGCTTTACTTCCTCCCTTAAAGACTACATCTCCTAGGCCATCCTGGCCACGTGTTCATTATTCCTAGTATCATCCTTTTCTCTTGATCGCCCTGGGCTATCGGCTGTGACCAGAGCATGTTCAGTCGCATTTTCTGTAATAGTCATATTTCCCTTTGATCTTAGATTGTACGGTGGTTCCGCTAGTTTTGGGTTGACACAAACCAAATTTTCTTTTGGGGAGTAATAATAAAGTATAAAAACAAGAAGAGAGAAAAATAAAAACAAAAAGAAACAGAAGTCAGTTTCTTCTTTTATACAAGCAGGAAATCACATAGAGCAATTAGTTCACAAATTTAGGCTAGAGCATTTTCCTAAAATTCGTGCGACCTCTCATTGCCGGAGGTATGCCTAAATTGTGAATGTTTGACAAACAGTTAGACTTGACACATTTAGATGCAAAGCAAATTTTGTTTTCATTGATAATGTTTGGACTTAGATAAGTGGGAACAAAGGTTACATCAATATTTCTGATATTCATAGAACTGCATGGGCTTAAACTAGTTGCCCTTTAGGAAAGTAAGAAAATCGGGGATAAGGATAAAGTGGGAAAGAAGTGGAAATCAACCAACTTCTATTTACCATCATGGGAATCATTCCCCATATCCTCTTTTTCTTCTGGTTCTTCTTCCGGATCCTATTCAAACTCCTCCTCTTCATCGTTGAACTCAGACTCCTCTCCTAGATGTCCCTCCAGCTCTATCTCAAATTCTATTTGGATGCATTCCACTACCCGGTCATCGTCTTCAGCATGTGGCATCATGTGATCTATAGATCCTGGGACCACTTGACGGTGCATCAAGGTAGTCACAAGGTAATATGATAGAATCTCATGGTAGATTTGTAATGAGGCCACTGCGTCCTTCAGCCAGGTTATACCCTCTTTGTTGGGTCGGGCTAGCACGTCTTCCTCGTTGATCCAGATATAATACTCCGGAGTGCACCACGAGTTTTGACCCATAAACATTGTAACCAAATCATTCCAATCTTCTTGGAGCCTTCTTATCCTAGATATTGGGATCTCTCCCTTGTACTCTTCCTCATATAACACTATCCTCGTCTATAGAGACACATCCTGGATCATCCCGAATGTTTGAGAACCCGCAAGGGTGAGTATGGTTGGATGCCCTCAAGTTCGATCAGCTCAATGAAGTATTTCTGAGGAGTCCTTAAGATTTCCCTCCCACCTAACCATGATAGCTTCTAGTTGACCCATTATCCACTTAGATTAGTCAGAACTTCCCTCCACTCTTCTTGTCCATACAGGGAGACCCGATGTCTCATTCTCTCGTTGTGGTTGCGGATCATGTTACTGACGCCCACAAAGTAGTCAATGGTGGCCTCTCACTAGAAGAAATGTTATGTGGCCTAGATTCGAAGCAGCAAGTACAACCTTAAAGAAATCATACCCTCGTGCACATGCAGACAAAGCCCTTAAATCTCAGCTAGCACCATAGACAGTAGAGTAGCTTGAAGGTTACCACGGAAGGGCGCCAGAACCATGGGTAATAAGTTGAATTGGTCTGACCCCTTCTCTACGGGAAGACAAATAATCCCAATAGTGCTAATGAGAAAGTGATAGGCCTGAGACTCTCCCACATTGCTTGATCACACTGAAACTCTCCCGAATACCACTCATAGCTTTCGCGATGTCCAAATCTATCGAACAGCTGATCTAGGATCACCCATCCGTCTTTGATGTTTCTCAAACCTCGACTATTAGCCAGACCCAAAGCATCCAAGAACCTGTAACTGGGCATAATGACTGGTAGTATTGGCTTCCTTCCTATGAATGGAAGATCCGTGAAACTAGTAACTTCTTCCAATGTCGATACTAACTCACAGTCAGCAAACTTGAACACCACCTTAGCCGGATCCCAAAACTCTATCAGTAGGCGAGTGAGCACCTTGTATGCTCAGATATTTATCAAAGTGGTCAGTGCGTCCAGGTATGTCCGAATCTTATCTATGTGTTCCCAACAGATTTTATTCCACCACTACTTCAACTTGTGTGACTCTCTCATCGCCATGTTAATCTCGGGGATGTTTTGGTTGATTTTCATTTTCTGAAGTGGGTCAAGAAAGGTTTTGGTAAGTGTTTGCTTTGGATCTTTATATGTCTCATCAGGTTTGTTCATCTTTCCACATAAGTCATGTCGTGTGCATGACTCGTTGATATTAAGGTGGTTTTCCTAATTGTGTACCGATGCCAAGGACCAACTCACCTAAGGTTTATGCAATATGACCTATTTTTGCTAGAGTAGAGTTTTTCCTACTTTTGAGTTGGACTGAAGACTGTGAGAAGTTATGTCAGTTAACCTGACAAAGCCATTCTATGAAACCAGAGAGTTTTGAAAAGAAGGTTTGGAGAGGTGTAAAAGACAACCCTCACGTGCCATTATGTGTGATAGTTTATGGCCAAGACTCGATAGGAAGAAATGTGATGCAGTATATGTAAAGCAGTAACAGATAAGGGTTTAGCAATAATAATCATGATAATAAGCATAAAGAGCAAATAAAGAAGGTAAGCATGTAATTGCAAATTTAACAACATTCAAAGTAATGTACAAGCAAATCTAAGTGCCAAATTCTACAAAAAAATCTAAGTGCCAAATTCAATTTAAGTCTGCTACGGTCAGAACCTAAGTGTGAATCCCCAGCAGAGTCGCCATGTTGTTGCACCCTATTTTTCACTAGTCAAAACAAGATTCAACTTGTGGTTTCTCTGCTGTTGATGAAAGAAGATCACCACCAAATATTTAAAGATATACTAGGGTACCTATTTATTTACTAAAGGACATATTCCTTATTAGTCTACTAACCGATGATATTATGGGTAAGGGTTCTTATTCTATTAAGAGGAAGGTGTTAGGCACCCCTTAAAATCTATCTGAGGTAGCTCCATAGGACTTAGACTATATTTTGAACTAACTGTTTGTACTATGCCTTAACTAGTGTTCAAAGAGTGTAGCTTACCATATATTAGGGGATAATATCTATAAGGGAAGAGTATTGATTTAAAAAGGACGGATTTAAATAAAAGCCTTTAGGAAAATAGTTTTAGTATATATAAACTTGAAAAGAATTTTGAAAGATGGAACGTTTGTATAAAAATATGTGTAAAAGGGAAGCTAAGTTAAAGCACTTTATTTCCTAAATCATGGAAGTTCATATTACCTTAATAAGGTAAAAGTATTATGAAAATGATCCTAAGATGTACCTTGGTTTCGAATAGAAAACTGTTTGAAAGCCTTTGTTTTTGGGGCAGAAGTACTATATTCTTTTTGAGATAGTTGATTCCCTTTAGAAAAATCCAACACGCTACTCAGTTCTGGGTTTTCCTTTTGAAAGAGGGGCTGCCACCTTTTGTTATGCCTTTGGGTTGAAAAATCCTTAAGAAAAGAGTTAGTAAAGAACAATAAGTTAATGATAGTTCATGACTAGCGGATGTGGAATTAGTTGCTAACTAATGCCTCTTTTAATCCTAGGTTCTTTAAGCTTGCCTAAGTTATTTTATGTGAGTTAAAATATTAAAGCATTCATTTCAATATATAATTATCATATACATTTGAGATAAAGCAACATAAACACAGTAAAGAGTAACAACATAGTGAAACTGTAAAAATAACAAAAGCAGTAATTAAAGGAGTGAAGGGAAAGAAAGGACTCTAGGGGGTTTGAGCCTCAAAGAGGCAGGCCCAGCACTAACGGGAAAGAGCAAGGGCTAACTCTGAATCTTCTAAGACATAGCAGGTCTGGACTTGGGCCTGAGTTATTAAAGAACTTAGCAGGCCCCAATCATTGTACATGTCCAAAAAGAAAAAAGGTCATTAGAATAGTAGTACTATTTACATATACATATATGAAATTCAAAAGCAAATAGTAAAAGGAAAGATCATTGGCAGCGTTTAAATACTAAGGAAGTCATACTAATGTGAAGGTTACGCATAGTGAATGATCCACATTGAACACCTTTCGTTGTCATTAAACACCAAACCAAAAGACAGTAATAAGTGCCAAATGAACTAAGGGCTAAGGAGAGAATTCTACTCAAGGCCAATGCCCCCTTTGAATCCCCCAACACTTCAAAGTTCCCAAGGGTCTTAAGACCCAGGGCAATGCTTGTGTCGAGGAGAGCAGCCCAACCTAGAGTTAAACTCTACTCCCAAATACCTCTAACCACTAACAACTTATTCTTCCCTATATGTTTGAATTACAATGAGGCTCTTTCAATGTAAACTAACCACCATAGTAATACCGTACCACAGAAGTACATACCCTTCTTATGAAGACCAAACAGAATACCATAGAGGCAAGAGGCAGTCTATATATGTATCATTACAACCATATTCAGAACTAAGCATATGATTAACACATTAGACAATTCCCTAAGAAAATGAGTTTCAAACAAACTTATCATGCTTCTGTTAAGGGACCATGCACCCGATACCAAACATCCTAAGGCATAAAGAATACAGTTCTAGTGTGTAATAACTCGTAAATGTGTTTGTCTTAACAACACTCAGTTATATTAATCAAAGGTTGATTAAGACTTGAACCTTAAGTGTACATAGGTTAACAATTTGAACAAAGCACTCTAAGAGTATTGGCAGGAGTTAAGGATAGTAATCACAATCAAAACACAGATATTCATATCACAACTAGGATTGACAAGATCACAAATCATAATTAGAACTTCTAAGGATATCAACTAGTTCACAAATCTAATCAGAATCCTTAAGAGTGTTTAACAAGGTTTCAAATCATCAAGTAACACATCTATATATTTTGGAACTCTTAAATTCAAATCAGTCATATTAAATTGAAAGCAAGCAGTCATGTTTAAGTAGTAGTGATAGAAGTTCTTTTAGAATCGAGACGTGTATAGTTAGGAGAATGCAATGGAGATTTCAAAAAAAGGCAGGCACACATGTGGCCAATCAAACAGAGATGGTGGATAATATAGGGTCATAAAAAAGAGACTGAGTAGATATTAGGTCGTGGAACAGTTACCATTAAGGACATCATGTGTGAGGTTCAAGAGAAGGTAAAGATATTATCAAATAAACGGAGTATGCTCAATGTATTTAGGATTATACTTCAGGTATAAAGGGAAACTTAGTCTCAATATGAGATAACTTCACAATCATGCAAAATGAAGATCCAACTAACATAAATGTGTGCTTACATATCAGTTATGAGTTTAATCAAACAATCAATAGAATCATAGAGATATATAAAGAGATGAGAGTGGACTCAAGGATCATAACTAATACACCGACAATGTGATCCTTGTCCAAAATGGAACTATACTCCAGTAGATTAAAAGAACCAATATGAGTGATGAATGATGTTCAAGACAAGAAAAACTTCATGTTAAGTGGCTTTAACTCAGATGTACAGATTAGATATAAATGTAAGGACATGAGGGGGTCCTATTAAACGTACTAACATAATAACTGATATTCAGATGCAATAGATATGATAATAGCCTAGTTCAAAAGAGACGGCTTGGTAATGACATAATACATACAAGAATAATTACTGGGGTTTATCTGAGATTTAACCTAATTACTTTAATGAAACTATTTCATATAACAAAGCTCATAGATATGATTATCAGTTAATATAAACACAATATTTTCATAGTAATGACTCAGCGATTGCTTTAGTTTACACATGCTCATGTGAAGAAAGGAAACACCTTAAACAATGAAACTTAACATACTTCAACTAAGGAGTGAAGGATTAAACCTTGAACATTTCATATCCATCTTCGTTAAAAACACCAAATTACAACTTCAAGCACATAATAACAAACTACACTAAACGGCTAGTGTGGTAGGCATGAAGACCATAACCGAACATCAGAGAAATCTGAAATCAGGGCAAGTATAGGACGTTATAAAGACATAATAAGGAACTTAATTATACAGGATATTTGATTTTATGGTAGTAGTAATCAAAGTCATATAATAACTCATCCAAGCTTACTGGAGATTCATAAGAGCATAAGAGTCAACCATGAATCAGTAACAAATCACTATGAGCTAGAACGAAAAGTCATAAACTAATGACAAATATTATAAACGAAAGCAGTTAATAGAATACAACAATGCATTCATTACTTCAAACAAGATAATTAAAAGAGAAAGGGTAGAGGTGTATTGACCTCCTTTGGTGCAGAAGACCAAAGAAATGTTCAAATCAGTCGTATAAGGACCAAAGCTTCAAGTTTTGAGCAATGAGAACTCAAAAACAAAAGAAACATAAATTAATCATAGAGAGAGAGCCTAAGATCTTGAAATCTCGATAGTTTTGAGACTCGTATTAGGGTTTCTTAGTTCTCGCTGGTCTGTTAGGTCTGGTTGGTGAGAGCATTGAAAGCCTTATTTATAGTGGCCATTAAAGCCTTAGGATTTCACAGATTCAAACTCAGTAGTGGAGAGTAACGGTTACCAAGTGATGCAAACAAGATCGAGTGAAAAAATCTGAGAACAGAGGGGAAATCAATAGGATTTTACATAAGAGAAGGAAAGTTGACCGTTGAGGGAAAAAAACCATCGGGTAAAAGCCTTAATGTCCAGAGGTCGCTTTGCTTGACATCTGGACCAAGAATAATCATGATAATCCTAAGAAATGTTCATGCACGCCAAAGATTAACAAGACAAAGGAGGATTACAGATATTTCACATTGCATGATTTGGTCTAGGGTTTCGGATTTAAGGGTTTTGAATCTCCACCAACGAGAATGGAAATATGATCTCATAATTCATAGCCTAGGGACAAAGTGACTTGACTCTACCAATTGGATTTGAGAGCAAAGACAGAATGTGTCACGACCCCAACCCCTAACTGGCCGTGATAGCGCCTATCATGATACAAGGCTAGCCAATTCACTGAAAAATAACATAATGTTTTCCCATTTAATACATCAGATGTCCGAATTTTCATAATAATTCTATTGCTTAAGCATTTCAAAACAATAAAAATGATTAGAACATCTAAACACAGTCCCAACATCTTGAGTCAACCGTCATGATCATCTAAGGGATGATACCGTCTAATACAAATCCTCTACTACAACAAGTCGGGGAAGTAAAGTAAAAATGACAGAGTAGGAGGGAGAAAGAGTAGGATGTGGACGCCGAGTAGCTACCTCGCGATCTCCGAACAATGCTCCCAATGGGGTAGCTCAACTATCGCTCTGCCCCGGTACCTGAATCTGCACACAAGGTGCAGGGAGTAATGTGAGTACGCCAACTCAGTAAGTAACCAAAGTATCTAAAAAACATGAGTGTAGTGACAAGCATTTCTAAATCATGTAAATCCATATAATGTTTCATAAAATATAGGTACCAGTAAAGGTAATAGATCAAGTTAAGAGTCCCCATTTACCAAAGCTTTTACAAAATTCCAGTTTGCCCTTTTTAAACTTTTATGAAACATTAGTCAGCATTTATCAAGAGGCTCAGTGTAAATAATAGTGAAAACCGTAGTTTCATAAAAATAGCAGCCACTCAGCACAGTGTTACTCACAAAATAAAGCCTCTCAGGCAATCCTCTTAGTCACTCGTGACTCTACTCTCATAAGTCAATGCTCACACTCAGCACTCTCACTCATGAGGTACCATATAACGACTGATGCGGCATGCAGTCCGATCCAATACGAATATATATATATATATATATCGCTGCGGCGTGAAGCCCGATCCATATAATAGTCGAGTGCGCTCACTGGGGGTGTACAAACTCTTGGAGGGGCTCCTTCAGCCCAAGCGCTATATCTGATGCGGCGTGCAACCCGATCCAATATATATATATTGATGCGGTGTGCAGTCCGACCAATATATAATATATATTGTTGCGGCGCGCAGCATGATCCATACATAATATATAATCTATATTGTTGCGGCGTGCAGCCCGATCCATATGTAATATATAACATATCTATTGCTGCAGCGTGTAGCCCGATCCATAACTATCCTCACATACTCGGCTCTCGGCCTCATTACGTATATATTGTCGCGGCGTGCAGCCCGATCCATATGTAATATATAACATATCTATTGCTGCAGCGTGTAGCCCGATCCATAACTATCCTCTCATACTCGACTCTCGGCCTCATTACGTATATATTGTCGCGGCGTGCAGCCCGATCCATAACTATCCTCACATACTCGGCTCTCGGCCTCATTACATATATATTGATGTGGCGTGTAGCCCGATCCATAACTATCCTCACATACTCGGCTCTCGGCCTCATTACATATATATTGATGTGGCGTGTAGCCCGATCCATAACTATCCTCACATACTCAGCTCTCAGCCTCACTCAGTCATCCCCACAAGCCGCTCGGGCAATTCATCTCAACTCACGAGACTCAGCCCAAAATACTTCTCAGAGTTTCAAAATTGTGTGATAACAGTGAAAATAACAACAAGTAGAAAACATGACTGAGTTCACAATTGTTCTATCAGGATAGTGTAAGAATAGTGTAAAAGTACCTCTGAGGGTCTAAACAGGTCGGCACAAGGCCCCAAACATGGCTCATAGCCCATAAACAAGTATAAATTTCTAAAATACAGGATGTCGTAAGGTTTCAAATCGAATACGCGGCTTAATAGTCGCTACAGGACGGACCAGGTCTCAATCCCTATCGGTCACGCCCACACGCTCGTCACCTAGCATGTGCGTCACCTCATTTACCAAAACAATATCAAATACCGAGGCTTCTTACCCTCAAGTTTAGAGTTACAATTGTTACTTACCTCAAAATAGCCTAAAAACTATTATGCGGTGCTCTTGCCCCTCGAACCGGCTCCCAAATGCTCCGAGTCTATCACAAAACAGATCAATAACATCAAAATATGCTAGGGAGACGAACCCCAATCGAAAACTATCAAAATTAGGCAAAATCCCCGAAATTTGCCAAATCCAGCCCTCGGGCCCACGTCTCGGAATCCAATAAAAATTTCATCACAAGAATCCTTATTCCTTTACGAGTCTACCCATACCAAATTTACCAAAATCCGACCTCAATTGCCCACTCCAAACACCAAAAGAATTTCCAAATTTTTCTCCCATTTTCCCCAACTTTTCTACTTTAATTCCTTAAATGCCAAGCCTAATCCATCACAAAATAACATAGAAACGAGTTTTTAACCCGGGGAACTTACCTCCACTGAAGACTCTCAAATTCTCTCTTCAAATTGCTCCTAAACTAGCTCAACCCGCATGCAAAAATGGAAGAAATGGCTAAAATTTCACGGAGGCACCTATTTATACTTTCTGTCCAGTTAATCCGCACCCGTGGACAATTCTTCGCACCTGCGGACCCGCACCTGCGTTCCCAGGTGCGCACCTGCGAAAATTCACTAAAAGTCCAATTCGCGCACCTGCGATGCATCACCCGCACCTGCGGCTTCGCAGGTGCGGCCCATGCCTCGCACCTACGGCTTCCTCCATCCTGGCCTGTTCTCGCACATGCAGTCATCGCACCTGTAGCTCCCCATCCGCAAGTGCGGCCACACCAGCAAAATGACACAAACAATTGTTTTGCTGCAATTCCTAAGTCCAAACCTCCGTTAACCATCCAAAATCAATCCCGAGCCCCTCGGGGCCCCAACCAAACATACCAACACATCCCATAACCTCATTCGAACTTAATCGAGCATTCGAAACACCAAAAACAACGGAAAAACACTAAAATCACATCAAATTCAAGCCTATGAACTTTGAAACTTCTAAATTATGCCAATGATGCCGAAACCAACCAAAACACATCTGATTGACCTGAAAATCTGCACACATATCCAAAATGACATTACGAACTTTCTCCAACAGTCGGAATTCCATTCCGACCCCGATATCCTATTTGTCCCTGCCGACCAAAAATCGCCAAAAACTAACTTTCGCCAATTCAAGCCTAATTCTACACCGGACATCAGAACTTCATTCCGAAGACACTCCTAAGTCCCAAATCACCTAACGAAGCTATCTGAACCATAAAATCTGCATTCCGAGGTTGTTTACCAAATAGTCAACTTCTAGTTGACTTTTCCAGCTATTGAACCAAGATAAGAGACTAAGTGTCTCATTTCACTCCAAAAATTGCTCCGAACCCGAGCCAACCAATCTAACACAACGTAATGAAGCTGAACTGCATATAACAAAGCAAAAATGGGGGAAACAGGACTAAACTCTCGGACGACCGGCCGGGTCGTTACAGAATGGTGTTTTAATCTTAAGGATTAAATATGACGACTCAGATTTAGTGAACAAAGGGGAAATAATAGCGGGATTCTTTGATAGGGAGCAAGAAAGGACGATTTGATAAGAGATTTATGACATTGTACAATTTGTGCAAGGTTTTGGTTGATTTATTGTTCATGGTGGTCTGAGAGAAGGAAGACCAAAGAGGAAAGGTGGCGGCTGGGGCGGAAGTGAAAATGATTAAGGTTGCTGGGGTGTGACCAATTGGTCTCTGAGTTAAAACGGGAGGAAGAGATATGGGCCATAGATCATTTGATCAACGTCCCTGATAATTTGGGTATTAAATAATAATAATCAAGAAAATATGTGGGTCGTCAGATCCATGTGTTCAACGGCTGAGATTAGAACTGAGAGGCATTAAAAATAAAGAAAAATCAAGGTAAATTGGACCGTTGATCGGATGAATTTACGGCTCCGATGCGTGTGTGTTTCTTATGTGCGTATGGGAGATGGGTGATATGGCGCGAGAAGATTGGTTTAGAGAGGTGGTCGTGGATTTCCAAGGTGGAAAATTAGGGGTTATTGGACCGGGTATTTTTCGTATTGGGCTAGAATTAATTTAAAAGGTAGCCAATTTGTGTTAATTAAAGAATTGAAATTGTAGCCTTTTAGCTTTTTAATCCGTTTTGAAATTAAATTAAATAAACTTAATGACTTTCCAATAAAATGTAGTAGAATTGTAATCATCAAATACACTACTAACTATTGTAATTATTTATTTATAAAATACTTTGTTTTCTAAATTACAACACAAATTTTGAATAACCAACACATTAACTAACTAGTTAGGAATTAAGGAATAGTCTGTGGAATTATAAAGCCTATGTGATGTATTTTAAAAGTTATTTAATAATATTAAAATAGTAAGTGTATTTGTAATGATGCTAATGCTAGGTTTGTTAATTTTAGAACTAATGCTTAGTTAATTTTATAAAATAGGTATTTATTGATAGAAAATACTTTCAAACATTCATTGTGAATATTCAGATATAAATAAACCAATTTAAAAATTGAGGGTCAAAATTGGTCGTCAATACCGCATATCAAATAAAACATTGTTCCAAACTTTACAACACCTCTAATGATGAAAAAAAACATGCAGAAATTCATACCCACCCATGAAATAAATAAGTAGTGGAGTCCTCACGACGGACGAGAATCATTGCCAACTCTAAGTTGATTAATGACATTCTTATCCAAACATACCTTATCCAAGTCTGATTGCACCAATTCTAGGTGCAATAACCTCATCTCTTCCAATACAAGTTGCTCGACCGATATCCCTTACCAAGACCACCTAGATCCACATACCATTCAATGCACCAAGCACGCAACAACTCGAATGTGACCAAAGGTGAAAGGAGAACCAATTGAGAGAACTGTCCCACAAGCTCAATAGATACCACCAATAAGCGCAATGCTATGAACCCATCTAACATACTAGAAACATAACACACGAAATAAGCATAGATGATCATAACCCAACATCACTCCGTTGCGTCACGTACCCCGATCCAACATACCAATCCATATGGATTACCCATTACCCAAATTCTCATACTCACCAAACATATGTATTTCAATAGCAAGCACGCGAAGCGCATGACCATACCCATGAAGAAATGGATATAACAATATACCATAGACATGAAAACCATAACCACGGCACAATAAACAATTCAACACCCCAAGAGTATCTCGCTCGAATTTTGCCTCAAGACCCAAAGAAAATCGCATTATGTGTGTAAATAGTCAACAATCTCACAACCCATCGTGGCATATGAGTAACACATGGAACATATCAGAACACAAATAAGATAACCTCTAGATGATGGCACACCCCTCATCACTAGTTGTGCGGAGTAAACAAAATCGACAGATGTAGAATACACATTCTCATTAGGCCTACCAATGGGCCACAAAATCAACTCCGACCATCCACAAATAGGTAAACAACCTTCCAAGAAGTCCACAGAAACCTAACCATAACACATACAAATCAACTGTCAAACTCTGGCCCTATCTTCATAGCCCACAACCAAGGAATAGTCCACCTTGGAAAACTCATAGTCCCTAAATTCTAAGAATACAAGAATCTTCATATCCGATCCCAACTCCACCACTCAGATGGCTGACATATCCATACGCACTCATCTCACGAGAGATACTCACATGAATCCTCTGTGCCATACAAAAAAATTTGAACATCAGCAGTCCACAACTAGGAGATTCTCGTAATACTGGTCCAACCTCCGCAAGTCAAAACACCACGTGCCTTTCTGAAATACACACTCTTCTCAAGTAATACCAAATAGTGCCAGCAACCTTCTAAACATATGAAGCCGCCCATGATGTCTAGAACTCATGACCTTCCATTAGAAATGGAACCTTAACCTTCTACATACAAACCTCATCACACACGTCGCACCGCATCTATCATGCCATCATATGATAACACAAGAACCCAATTATCAACTCTGAAACACAAGCAGGATACACACTCCATTAGTCAGAAACCTTCCATTTGGCCCCATCCAGAAGAAAAATCACAACACGCAGCATACTCCCAATACATTTAAAAGACATCCGTCTCAAGCCGTGGTCGACATCATTGAAAACTCTTCGAAACCAATTTGCACATAAATGAGCCTCAGAACTGAATCCCTCTAACTCAACCAAGTCTCCCAAATTGCCCAACCCAAGAGTATTGCCACAAAACACCTGTAGAGTTTTACAGCATCAAAGGAACTGATCACTTCTATTAATATGATGATCTAAGCCACTACCAAGTTGACCTATTTCTTTGATTTCCTCTCGACTTACCTTCAAGTTAATACTTATCCTTGCCACTACACTATGATCCTTAACCCAAAGCTCACCACAAGAGATCCTAGCATGAAACCACGTCGTCTTAAGGCCCATAAGCCCTTGTATTTCCTCCTAAGCACCCAATAGTACTGCAACCGAAATACCCACTCTAAAGAGACCTTCGTTGAATTTGAAGTTGTTTATTTAACCTCTCTAATACTGAAATGTAGAATCACTAATGATATAGAAACACCGCAAGTCTCGGCACCATCCAATGCAAATCACAGATCTTAGCCATGTGCAAATCCGGGGAACCCTTAAATACCACTTATGAATCTTAAACTCAATAGAGCCTTCTCGACAATCATTACTCTCCTCAAATCTCTGATGTGCGGTCAATACGAGCCAAACGACTTGTGCTCCATTAGCACATGAACACAAAAAGAAGTAAGCCCACCTATCCAAAACTGAGTAAATCCCTTCTCCTTGCACACTACATCTACCATGAATAACAAACCCGAATCATTCCAAGATTTCTAAATGCCCTTAAAGTAAAGTACATCTTGCCTCCAGAAATTCCTTCCCCACGCTAATCTCGAAGTCAACCCTTTTCTAGTCATATCTACTCCACAAATATGCCTCTGACCCAAACTGATATAACATATGACCATGCAATCTAATCGTTGATATAGGACTCCCCCACTTGGCTTGAAGCCATAGAACATAACATCTTATAACCACAATACCCTTTCTCCATAACTTCCATGATCTCGCACTGTAATTCAACTAAATCCTTCATAAGCTCATGTGGCACTAGCCGTAAAATACCTCAAATTTTATATTAAGCGCATATCCATCCTCCTGACAGTTGTGCAAACTTTCTCAAGCGATCCAATATCAAATTGCAACACATATAACCCACTGGTAGAAATAAAACTTTCCACATAAACATCATAAGAATCACACATCCGTAGATCACCCCGTAGGTGATAACCCACATGCGTAGCCTCAACCTGGTATCTCTCTATTACCCTATCATGGCCACCACCGCTATGCAATCACTTAATCTTTCCGAGTCTAAGCACGTCAACAAGATATAAGAATACACTTCATTCTACAAATGAACAATTTAAATATCCCTCAACACACTCATAACACAAGACCGTATAACACATCAAGACAGAAATCAAGCACCCATAATCCTTTTGCATCCCCAGCAAATCCTTCTCGTCACATCTAAACCATCTAAGCACATCCCTCAATCACATAATACTCATCATATAGCTTTCCTACTACTACTTGAGCCATCAATCCTACTCCTTAGGGACACTACCAGACACATAAGTCCAATAACATATACTCACACAACTGAAACCACCAAGGTCAAGCTGTGGTCAGAACCTGGTCTAAAGTCCTCCAGAATGGCCTATCTCCACAACAAAGAAAACATATCTTTCACCTCATCGATGACATCATATGCCATTGATGCCCAGCTGATACTAAGTTCTCAACATCACATACGAGTGGATGGAAAAAATTAAAGAGATACACTTCAAGCTGAATTAATTCCACACGATAAGAAAAGTGAGCATTTTGAAGATAAGAATAGATGTCATTATACCGATCTGCAAGACTCCACTAGACACTTGCTCATGACTCGTAGAACCAGTGAACCTAGAGCTCTGATGCCAACTTGTCATGACTCAAAATTTACCTAGTTGTGATGGCACCTAACCTAAACCGCTAGGTAAGCCAAACATCAGTTACACAATTTTAATGAAAATAACAAGTAATCAATGAGTGAATTAGCTGAATTCTATACAATAACCCAAGTATTGGGAGTACAAGTCATGAGCCACAAACACTTTACAAAGATGGTATGAAAATGAATACAAAATCTGTTTGGAATATACATTAACAGAATATGAATCTAAAACTACCAAGGACAAGTGGTAGCTATATCCAGAAACCAGGTACATCTTCAATGCCAGATCTCGCCATCCACAACAACATCAGCTCCAAGATCTACACGCAAGGTGCAGAAGTACCAGTATGAGTATAACCGATCCCATGTACTCAAAAAGTATCATAACTAACCTCATCGAAGTAATAGTGGCAAGAACTATTAATGAAACTCTCCAAAAACCCTTTTCAATTCATATATCTCACAAGTATACAACAAAAAATGTTATCAAGTCATAAACCACAGATAAAGACTTCTCGCTGCCGAGATAACATAACATGATCTTTTCCAGCTAACAATCCAGCGTATAGAGAAGATATGTATCAAATGTCATTAAATCATCAAACTTGCATATGGAGAAGATATGCGTGATTAAACGAGTCAAGTCATATGGATTCACAAATAGAGAAGATAAGGATTGTGTCTCATATCATCAAGTAAGGTGGCATATAAGGAATATATGCATAAAGTCATGTATACACTCCAAAACTAGCAAGTAGAGAAGAGATAGTAAAATCATGTATACATCAAGGAAATTGCAAGTAGAGAAGAAATGCAATAACCAAAACAAACACTGACTAGTTTACCTAAGAAACACAATAACTGGACCAACCAACTAATAACCTTTCCTCATACCGTGTCTACACCATCAAGAGAGAAACATGAAAGGGTGACTCTAGGGGGATGGATCCTTATCCACGCACTGCACGGACAACTCACGTGCCAATAGTATCATAACTCAAATCCGCACTGATAACTCACGTGTATCAATAACAATCCCGCGTGATCAAATCACGTTCCAATAATCACAACCGCATGGACAACGCACGTGCTAATAATCGTAACCGTATTGACAACTCACGTTCTACTAGTTCAATCCATAACACACAAAAGGAAGATATACGAGATTACATGTACATGATCAAAGAATATCAAATTTCATACTCCTGGACTAGTATAAGTGACATGCTAAAGTGTATGCAAGTGCAAAGTGTGTTATCGTAACTCAATCAGGCAATTATATCATGAAAGTAGAAATTATCAGGTTCAATTAGGAGATCAACCTCTACGTAAACTCAAGCATGATTCAAATAGCTCATATATGCGATACAAATATAAGAAACATCACAGTATGAAGCTTAGAACAAATTCAAGGCATGTCATCTCTTAAGCATTGCCCCAAGCATGAATAATACCTCGGTGCACACACATATACTGAACCGCACACATGTGCACCACCCATATCACGTAGCTATAAAAAATAACTCAAATAACTAGTGCCTCAACCCAGTTTTGGTTAGAAACTTACATTAATCAAGCCAAATCCATACTCTAAAAATGCCTTTTCTGCACAAACCAACCTCCGATTGGCTCGAATCTAGCCAAAGTTAACTCAAAACATCAAATGCCATAGGAATCAAACCCAAACAATAAAGTCGAATCTTTAACCAGGTTCTCAGTAACCAAAAAGTCAACACGGGACAACACCCTGGAATCTGACAAACTCACAAATCCTGATCACCCATTCGAATACGAGTCTAACCATACAAGTTTCATCCAAATCTGCTTTAAATCGTCCTCTAGATCCATATATATCAAAACATGGATTAATTTACAAATTTAGGTTAGATACTGACCCCTATGTAAAAATGAGAAGAACTCTTCAAAAATTAATGGAGCTCTAGAACTCAAGATATGCTCAAAATACAAAAGAACGTCGACTGATTTTTAATACACAGCAATTTCCACTTCCGCGCCCAAAAACTCGCACATGCGGTTTGCCAATTTTAATTTCCGCACCTGCAGATCTTTTTATTGCACCTGCAAAGCCGCGGTTGTGGACCCCACTTTGCATCATCCTCTCCGACACTAAAATGGGCATAACTCCCTCATACGATGTTTGAATTCGACAATTCTTTTTGTTGTGGTTTCATAATTACGATACGGATATGATGGTTCAATAAAAACAGAATTTAGAGCTCATTTTATTAATGTGGTACCATTTATGATTAACAAAAATGATGTCGAAACATCAAATACAAGTGCAACACAACCCAAACCTTCTGAAACTCACCAGAATCTAACCAAAAGTTGCGGACAAGTACAAAATCATCATACAAGACTGTTGGAACTTTCAAATCATGAATCCAAACTCATTAAGTCCATTATTTGACCATGGTCAACTCAAATTCTTAAACTTAACTAATATGCAACTCAAGTGTCCGAATCACTCTTAGACACTTCGGATCGCAACCAAAATTTGCACACAAGTCCCAAATAACAAGATGAGTCTAGTCCAACTTCCGGAATAACAATATAAACCTGATACCACCAAAGTTAACCCCCGATCAAACTTATGAAATTTATAAACCTTCAAATTGCCAACTTTCTCTAAAAAGAGACAAATCAACCTAGGAACCTTCAAATCCAAATCCGAACGTACGAATAAGTCCAAAATTACCATATGAAACTAATGGGAACATCAAATCACAAATCTGAGGTCGTTTATGTAAAAGTCAAACCTTGGTCAACTCTTTCAACTTAAAGCTTCAAAATTGTGAATTACTCTTCCGAATCAATCCCGAACTTCCTGAAAATAAAAGACCAACCATGAATATAAGTCATAATACATCATATGAAGTTACTCTGGAACTCAAACCACAGAACTAAATGGCAATGCTCAAAATAATTGGTCGGTTCATTATTACTTGGATGTTGGTTGGCAATTCTGGTGCTGATATGTCGCACCTGTGAGGTTTTGCATAGGTGTGAGTCCGCAGAAGAGGATAAGAGATCGTCAATGCGAGGGAAAGTTGGGACTAAAATATTCGTAGATGCGAGGTTTTATACATCCACGAGTCCACAGATGCAATGCTATTGGGCGCAAAAATGTCAATTCCAAGGATATCAACTTTAGACCCAGCATGACAAGCACTCGACCCTCAGGATACCAATTAGAACATTTTAGAATTTACCAGATACACTACCAGCGAGAATGTACAATGACAGAGCAACATCATCTTAGAAGGGAGAAGAACTACAAAGCCTTACAGTGCATTTCTTAGAAGGAAGAAATTACACTAACTCATGCCAAGAAAGAAAGTCTCCCTACATAACTTGTATAAGAACTAACTAGGCTTCTATGATGGTTAAATTTGCCTCTAACGGATCTTCATAATTATCACCACCATATAACTGATGTTACAGCCATCTATTCTTAGTTTCTTTAAGCTAAATCTTGAAAGAACCATCTTTTGATTCAGTTTAAGCTATTTTGGAACTTTAAAGGAGATGTGAGAACGATTTTGTTGAATATAGTGAGTGATACTCCTAGGAAAAAAAATTAATGTGAGTGATCCTTACAGCCTTTATATACGGGTACTAATCACAAGAATCTCCGTCAGGTCCACATGCAAAATAGGTCGCCCTGCTTTGGTTGTTGTGCCCAGTGAGACATCTGGTGAAATTTGGTTGTACTCAGTTGCCTCCTTTGCCCGGTAATGCATCGCCATTTGATTGTCCAAGCTAAAATCCACACTTTTTAAGCTTTATTTCGGTGTGGGGTGTAACATCATCCCCCCTTCAGAACATCCATCCTCGAATGTTGAATCGCGGCCCATCGTGATGGTCTCATCATTGCCTCCCTCCGTAAGGAATAAGTGGGCGTAACTAAATTTCATATCTTCTTCAGCTTCCCACGTCATTTCTTATTTATTTTTATTCCTCCAACGTACTTTGACTGAAGCCACTTCTATAGTTTGCAGCTTCCAGACTTGACGGTCTAGAATAGCCACCGAAACTTCTTCGTAGGATAGAACTTCTATGACTTGAATATCTTCAACATGGATGATATATGATGGATTGCTCAAGAAATGTTTGAGCATGGACACATGGGATACCGGATGCACTGCTTCAAGTTATGGGGATAGCTCGAGCTTATAAGCTACTTGGCTGACCCTCTGAATAGTCCGGTATGGCCCAACATACTGGAGGCTGAGTTTGCCTCTTTTACCGAATCTAATTATGCCTTTCATAGGTGACACCTTCAAGAACACCCAGTCTCCTACAGTAAACTCCAATTTTTGCTTTTGGTTATCCGAGTAAGATTTTTGCCTGCTTTGAGCGGTCAACAATCAATTTCGAATTGTTTTCACTTTTTCCATAGCCTGTTGCACTAAGGCAGGACCGAATATCGTTGTTTCACCCACTTCGAACCAGCCGATAAGAGAGATGCACTTTTGCCCATATAGTGCCTCAAATGATACCGTTGAATGTGGCATGATAGATGTTGTTGTAAGCAAATTCAATAACTGGTAGATGATCCTCGCAACTTCCCTTATAGTCCAAAACACAGGCTCATAACATGTCCTCGAGCGTTTGAATAATGCGCTCATCCTGACCATCTGTTTGTGGGTGGAAAGCGGTGCTAAGGTTAATCCTTGTTCCCAATCCTTTTTGGAATAACCTCCAAAAGTTAGCCGTAAATTGGGCACCTCGGTCTGATATGATGGAAACCTGAATTCCATGGAGTCTAGTTTATTTCATTAATGTACAACTTAGCCTAATATTCAGCTGAGAAAGTAGTCTATACAAATAGGAAATGAGATGATTTGGTGAGGTGTTCTACAATGACCCATATGGAATAATATCTTTGGCGCGGTCGGGGCAGTTCGGTAAGGAAATTCGTAATGATTACTTTCTATTTCTAGGTTAGAATCTCTAAGTTTTGCAGCAACCCTCCCAGTTTCTGGTGTTCAACCTTAACTTGATGGCAATTTGAACATCAAGCGATGTGTCCAACAATCTCCCTCTTCATACCGTCCCACCAGTATAGCTGTCGAAGATTGTGATACATCTTGTTTGACCCCCGATGAATAGAATACCGAGATCAATGAATCTTTGCCATGATATGCTCTCGGAGTCCCCCGACATCAGGTGCACATAGTCGGTCCTGGTATCTAAGGACCCCGTCCTCAGATAACTCGAACACTTGCTTCTTTTGAAAAAAGATGCCTCCTCTTATCTTTACCAAGACTGGGTCGTCAAATTGTGGTGCCTTTACTTCAGCTACTAACGAGGATTTAACAGTATTTCGAATTGTGGTTCCCATGTCACCGGTATCAAGAAATTGTACACATATTTTTCCAACCGGTACAAATCTTTAGTTATTTCTAACTTATGCCTTTCCACATGTCGTAGACTGTCCATGGATTTCTGACTTAACGCATCAGCTATTACGTTGGCCTTCCTGGGGTGGTACAGAATATCCACATCATAGTCTTTTAACAATTCGAGCTACCTTCATTGCCTCAAATTCAACTCTTTTCTCTTGAATATGTTTTGCAAGCTCTGTGATTAATGAATATATCGACACGAACTCCGTATAGATAGTGACCCCATAGTTTTCGAGCGAAAATGACAGCTACTAGCTCCAAATCATGGGTCGAATATTTTTTCTCATGTTTCTTCAGCTGCTTAAAGCATATGCAATAAGTTTCCTGTGTTGCAATAGTACACTTCCTAATCCCACTCTAAAGGCATCAAAATATATGACATACCGCCCGAGTCCCTCAGGTAGCGTTAACATTGGTTCTGAGGTTAGCTTGTCCTTTAACTCCTGGAAGCTCTTCTCACGACCATTGGTCCACCGGATTAGCTTCCTTTTGAGTCAACTTCTTTAATGGAGCATCTATGGATGAGAAATTCTCCATACACCTTCAGTAGTAACCGGCCAAGCCCAGGAAGCTGCGTACTTCAGTAGGGGTTGTCGGCCATTGCCAATTCTTAACTACTTCACTTTTGGCTATCGACCTTACTACCTTCACCTGATACTATGTGCCCAAGGAAGGCCACTGAGTTCAACCAGAACTCGCACTAGGAAAACATGGCGTATAACTTGTGATCCTGGAGCGTATGTAGGACCTTTTGCAAATGCTCTGCATGCTCTACTTCCGATCACGAGTACACCAAAATGTCGTCAATGAACACACTCACAATGATATCGAATAATGGCCTGAATACTCGATCCATCATATGCATGAAGGTTGCTGGTGCATTAGTTATGCCAAAAGACATAAGAAGTACTCATAATGGCCATATTAGGTTCGAAAGGCCACCTTTGTAACATCTTCTTCCTTTACCCTTAACTAATGACGAAGGTTGATCTTTGAAAAATGATTACAACAACAACGACCCAGTAAAATCCCACAAACTGGGGTATGGCGAAGATAGTGTGTACGCAGACCTTACCCCTACCCTGATGGGGCAGAGAGGCTGTTTCCGATAGACCCTCAGCTCAGAAGGAGAAAATAAAACAAGAAGAGACAATTCATCAATAACGTCAGCAGAAATCATAGAAACAGTAATAAAAGCATAAAAACCATAAGATAGATGACATGCGATAACAATAACCAGTAATTAAGGCTCGGTGCTATGATAAACAGAAAGGATAGTATGGACTCAACATTAACCACTAATCATGTAAGATCTACCCTATCAAACCCTCCGCACCCTCGGAATGAAGTAGGAAAAGCTTGACTATCCCCTAGTCTACAACCCTAATGCTTGACCTCTAGGCCTTCCTATCAAGGGTCATGTCCTCAGAAATCTACAGTCGTGACATGTCCTGCCTGATCACCTCACCCCAATACTTCTTAGGTTTCCCTTTACCTCTTCTTGTACCCACCAAAGACAACCGCTCACACCTCCTTACCGAAGCATCAAGGCTTCTCCTCCGCACGTGCCCGAACCATCTTTGAAAAATGCTTAGTGCCTTGCAATTGATCAAACAAATCATTGATACCTGGAAGCGGATACTTGTTCTTGATGGTCACCTTATTCAACTATCGATAGTCAATGCACATCCTTAACGAACAATCTTTCTTTTGAACAAATAGTACTGGGGCTCTTTATAGGGAAGTACTAGGTCCAATAAAGGCCTTATCGAGAAGGTCCTTCAGCTGATCTTTCAATTCCTTCAACTCGGCAGGAGCCATCCTGTACGGGGGAATAAATATTGATGTGTTTTAGGTGGAACATCGATGGAAAACTCAATCTCCCTCTCGCATGGGACACCCAGGAGCTCATTCGGGAACATATCAGGAAATTCGCTAACAACCAGAACCGACTGTAAGGCGGGTTGCTTGGCCTCCATGTCATGCACTCATACCAAATGATAAAAACACCATTTTGTGATCATTCTTCGAGCCTTAAGGTAAGAAATAAACTTCCCTTTCAAAACTTCAAAGTCTCCCTTCCATTTGATAACGGGATCTCCTAGAAAGATGAAACGAACAACTTTTTCCAACATTACATTGTAGCATAAGAAGAGACCACCTAATCCATATCAAATTCCATTTTTTCTAATTCATTCAAATCAGCCAAGGTATGGCTATCATGATTCATTCCATCAATGGAATTGATCATTGGCGTGCATACTTCAAATGATAGTCGTAGCAACTTAGGTACTTTACCACGTTTTCCAGCAACAAATGGAGTAATATACGATAGGGTAGAACCTAGATCTATCAAATCATACACCTTAATGGAAGACACAAACAGTATACCTGTGACCACGTCTGGTGAAGACTCCAAGTTGTGATGACCTGACAATGCATAGATACAATTCTACTGTTGTCCACCAGGTCTGGACATGGGCACTCCACCTCTACCTCTACCTCTACCTCTACCTCTTCCCATCGATGGTCGTATACCCTGTTCACGATGATGTGGTGTCGATGAAGAATCTTATAGACCTCGTTGGTGGTATTACACCACCCATATTTCTCACTAGGCAAAAGTGCATGATGTGACCAGGTAGGCCACAAGAATAACAAAAATTCGAGCCCTAGTGACAATGCCTAAAATGATTCCTACCACATCGACCACAACGTGGCATATGGGGTCTCATTGTTCTAGTATCCCCACTATTCTATGAACTCTGCCCTCAAAAGTTACGACCCTGACTGGAATAAGTGGTATGTTCTTGATACTGGCCTTGAGGTTGTGATGTCACGTTAGCCACTTAGTTAGGTGACTGCCAAGGAAATCAGGGCCTAAACTCACCTTGAAACTCTTCTGTATCTCCCATGGACCGGGCCCTCTTAGATTGACCTTGGTCAAGTTCTCAAACAACTTGTTATACTCTCTTCCGATCCTCTAAGTTCTGTGCATAGGCCTGAATACAGGCAATATCCATAATTAGTTTCAGGGAAGCTATAGTACACTCATTTATCAGATGCAGCCCTAAGTCGGCCACAGATCGATGTACCCGGTCACTCATCTCGGCCACCACTAATGGAGCATACCTAGCCAAGGAGTTAAATTGCATGTTTTACTCCCGGACACTCATATTACCTTGTTCTAACTGCAAGAATTTGAATTCTAGCTCGGCAGAGTTCAACTGGCATATACTGCTGCAAGAATGCCTTAGAAAATTCCCTACATCCTTGTGCTGGGGAAAGAGGTCCTATAGACTGTTCCTAAGTCTCATACCACACCACAACTATATCCCTCAACCTGTAAGAGGCAAGCTCTACGGACTCAGTATCAGTGACATGCATCACTCATAAAGTCCGCTGCATTTGGTCTAAAAAGTTCTGAGGATCTTCGTTTAGATATATTCATGTGAATAACGAGGGGTCCAAATTTATGAAATCTCGAATTCTTGTGCTAACAGCCTTATCTGAAGTAGCAAGAGCCTGATTTTGGACCTGAGAGGCCAACAACTATGTAAACATCTACACTGCACTTCTCATATCTAGATCTTGTCAGGCTCAACTAGGGGAGGAACATGAGGTACGTTAGCTACTCTATGTTGTTCTAGGGGTGGTGGTGCTTTCCCCTAAGCCTGAGTTCTTGCCTCATCAGGGAGTCCATGTTCACCCATCGGGGCAGGCAGCACATGCCAGATACATGCATAATTTCCTGATGTCTCATGGTAGACATTGTTATAAATATAAACAAAATGAGAATTAGAAGCGAATACTTGTGACTTTATATCTATCGCACAATCTAGATTCGGACGAAGGGTATTCATCCTAGATATCATGTAGCCTCCTACTTATAAGTATGGTGCACAACATACCCATAAACAAGACTCTACTAGATATGGCTTGCAGACTTCCTAGGACATAACCTGCTCTAATATCAAGTTTGTCACACCCCAACCTTGGGAGGTGCGACCGACAAACAATGCTCGAAATCCCGTGCGAACTGACTTCTGTTCTTATATTCTTTTTATTCGGTAAGCCGACCATTGAGGCCTCGAAGTTACAATACTAGAATTAACACGCGTGCAGTTGATTAACTATTTACCCTAAAAACGGATAACAATTGAATTTATATGTGGTGTTAAGGACACGTGATTTCACTTGGCACAAACAGAAAAAATATGTAAATTGATATTAAAATTGACTGTAAAGAAAAATAAAGCAAACCAAATGAGACGTGCAACTTTGGCCCTCGAAACAGATTGTCCTCGAACCAAATGAATGAGCAGAGTAAGTTATAAATAACGTAACAGAGTATTGAGAGCACAAAGAATAGTATATTTCTTTGAATTGCATAAATCTGATGCCTTTAAAAATGATTAGACCCCCTTTATATAGTAGAGGAGTTATACTCATGGTATAATTCTAAATACAATAAGAAATCCCATAATTGGCTAATTAACCGGCCTCGTATTGATACGTACCGAGATTTCTGCCATGATCCTTGCTCGATCACGGATATTTTGACTTACCGTTACTTGACTAGGTAAGCCTCCTTCGATCTCGCTTGATCTCCGTTCTGCTTGGTCTCGGTCTTGGCTGATCTTGTTCTTGACCGGTCTCTGAATAAAGGGTTCATCAATCTAACTTCGTACTGAGGCTCGATATAACATGAGGCTGAACTGTGGCCTATCATGACCCAACCTCAATTAGTCATAAGGAGGGCAGACCCGTTCTGACCGTATACATTAACAATAGAAAAATTTGCATTTTTATACATGGTCATTACTAACACCAACATCGTCATACCCAACCCTTACATACAACCAAACACTAACTCTAGTCTACAAGCTTCTAACAGTGCCAAAAGAGATATACATATTACACGACTTGGTGGGGACAGGGTCCCAGCGTACCCAAATTGTTTATGAAATCTTCTTTAGTAACTATGGATTTCTGAACATCTACTCCGAAGGAGTGGATAGCAACAACCAAGTCATCTGGAATAGCACCCTACTGGGAAGAACGTCACCGGGTCTATCTGCACCTGTGCGCATGAACACAATGCCCAAAAGAGAAAGGCGTCAGTATGGAAAATGTACCGAGTATGTAAGTCTAAACATGTACATAAGAGATATAACATTAGAGATAGGAGTACGCAATCCCTTCCGAAACACCAAGGTCAAGACAGTGGGCGGTAAACCAAAATATGGAGATTATGAACCATGAATCATAAATGTATGCGGCTCTTGTGAACCTAAACCACCCGTTGGGGCCATGAATTAGTTTATACTATACAGATTTACACATATCTTCAGCCCTCCCTTGCGGTAAGTCTCCTTCGATCTCGCTCGATCTCCGTTCCGCTTGGTCTCGGTCTTGGCTGATGTCGTTCTTGACCGGTCTCTAAATATAGGGTTCAACAATCTAACTTCATACTGAGGCTCGATATAACACGAGGCTGAACCGTAACCTATCATGACCCAAACTTGATTAGTCATAAGGAAGGCAGGCTCGTTCTGACCGTATACAGATAGCCCCCTTGTTTCTTAGAAATAAGATAATAAGAAACAACTTGAATCCCCGAACTCCAAATATATGAGTTATGACGTCAGTGATGAGCTCGACCGTGATGTAAGCAACAAAATGTCTCGTCGCTCCAGTTACCAAGGCATTAAATGCCTGTCAGGCGCTGGTCGGCCACTACCGATTCTGAACCATCGCCTTCAATATATAAAAACCTTAACCTTCTCTCATTCAAACTTTTACAATCAACGTCTTCTCTACTCTTGCTTTCAAAGAATCCTTACTTCATAATTTCCATATCCAAATCCCTTGAACTATAATCAATACCCTTACTCTCTTATTTTCTTTTCATAAATGGCCAAAACTTCTAAAATCGTGCCGCAAAAAGAGGCTTCTTCTCCTTCGCGTCCCGTCGGCAATGCGGTTGTGGCGGAGCCCCACCCTGAGGAATTCGTTCTGACGAGGTTCCCGACAGTCGCCGACTTTAAGATAGAGAAGACCCCCTCGGCGTTGGGCCGATGTGAGCCGATGTCGAGATATATATGCACCATCACTGAGGAAATCCTCGATAAGATCAAGGAGGAGTGCAACTGGGTGAATAAAGATGTGGTTGTTCCCTCTCCTGAGGAATCGATCACCACCTACATGGAGGGGTACTTAAGTGTATACACCTACCCCTTTACGTTTAGTCCCTTGGACCCCATCATAGTATCTTTCTGTAAAATATATAGCATCACCCTAGGCCAAATCCATCCTCCGTTCTGGAGAATTGTCATCCTCCTCCGTTTCTTCATGAGCAAGATCGAGGATGTTCTTTCACCCTCGACCATCTCATGCATCTTTACAGTCCTCGACTCTATCAAGGAAGACTGATTAAGCTCGCCCGCCAGGCCAATAGGGCCCTGTTCTCCAGCATCAATGAGTCTCGAGATCGAGGCTGGATGGGCAGGTTCATCCAAATAAGGACATCAGACCTGATTCCCACCAAAGACATGTCGTTCCCGGAGAAGTGGAACATGAATCGTGAGTATTTTCTCCTCAAACGTTTGCTTTACCGATTTATTTCCTTACATATTTCCTTATCTCTATTTTGATGTTGCAACTGTGGCCCAGATGCCGGACCCGATTCAGGAATTGAAGCGACGGGTCGAAAGCCTAGTGTCTCAGAGGCCTTAATCCGAACGTGCTTGGATGGAGCTATCAAAGGGTCGATGGGAGGACCGCAACCATGGTAAATTTCTGTTTTGCATTGTTTGTTGTTTCAGTCTTTTCTCAAATTAACCTACCTCCCTTTATTTTGTAGGTCTTGGGAAGGATGTTGCAATGAGACCCCCTTCCGGTGATGAAGAAATCCTTCCCCAGCCATTAGCTCCAAAATTGTCCAAAGAGAGAAAGATAAAAAGGGCCCTGAGTCCCCTAGGCTCGAAAAAGAAAGGACCGATGAGGAAACCTCGTAAGCCCAAGGTGGACGCCGGTGCCATATCCTCGGACTCAATCCGCCGATTAAGGGATGAGTTCGAAGAGGAAGAAGAAAATATGAAGAAAACTCCAAGGTGGTGGCTCGTGCGCGGGATACTACTTTAGAAAAGTCCTCCGAACCGGAGGCAGTTGATGAAAAAGCTTCGGTTGAGGTTCTTGGATCGGAAAGAAAAGAGGTTGCCCCATCCCCAGCTAAGGCGGTGGATAGAAAGTCTGGAGGCGAGGCTCCTCAAGAAATGGAAGAGGTCCTTGGGGTCGAGCTCGGGGTGGTTGACATTTCAGACTCCCCCCAGATTTCGGACACCATGATTCGAGAGGCCAGCATGCTGGATAGTCATCAGATCGATCTCCAAGGTTTCTTCGATGGGCTCGATTCTGCTACTTCTGAGTACATTACGGATTCAGTGATTTACCGGTGCCAATGAAAATACCATCACTGGGTGCCACTAGATCTTCATCAAGCTCGAGGTTGGTGGACCAATTTCCGGCTCCAAGCATTAACCCAGGCCGTAAACGGCATCTAGTGCTTACCATCCCGGAGGATGCCCGAGTCTTCTCTTCCCCTGTCGGGTTGCCAGCTATCTGAGAGGCTTGGTGAATAAGGAGGACCAAGTCGTGATGAACTTTGTAGATGCCTCTTGCTTGTTCAACGAGGCTCAACATGCTCTAAATCGGGTAATATCCGAGAACCTTTCCCTTACTTCTTTTACACTTAGAATTGTAGATTATTCTTAACATCTTCTTCCTTACTTGCAGGCTTCGGTGTTGCACCAAAAAGTCTTCCTCAGGGTTCGAGAAGAGCATAAGGCCGAGGTTCGGGGCCTTATTAAGAAAAGCGATACTTATAAGAACCTTAGTGAAAGACTCCAGCCCGATTTTTGTTGCAGCTCGGGACGAGCACAATGACATGGCCGAACAGGTATTCCGAATGCTTCATTATAGTGAGGATCAGTTAGAGATAACGACTAATGACCCGATTCTACAGATTCAACAGATTCAACAGAGGCTTGAGCAGATCAAATGACTCGAAAAGCAGGTGGACGAGGTACGGGCCAAGGCTGAGGCATTCAAGAGAAGCATGGATATCCTGGCCGCAAAAAAGAGACTGTCCAAGCGCAGTTGGATTCGGCCGAGACTCAGCTTCAAGCTGAGAAAGAGAAAACCTCGGCGCAGGCCAAAAATATCAAGGAGCTTAGATCTCAGCTGGATTCGGCCACCAACAAGCTCGAGGCAGTTAAATCTGAGGTGTCTGTGGTCGGTCTTAAAGCTGATGAAAAGGTGTCCCAATTCAAAGTCGACATTGAGGCCATCCAGACTAAGGCTAGGAGCATGATATATCATGATAAATGGCAAGCTTGGAGGGAAGCCCTTGAGGATGATCAAGCCCAGGATTTTGACATCGTGGTCAAGGTCGAGAATTCCCAAGCAGAAGAAGACCGATCTCAAAAGATGGCATTCCCCGAGGTTGACTCTGATAGCCTCAGTGAACTTGAGGATGGAGAATACCCCGAGGACGGAGATGCTGCCTCCGATGGGGACAAAGCCTCTTAGGATTTAGTATATTTTTTGTTCTTCTTTTTGTGCTTTTTCTGAGGTCGTTTTGAGCCGTTGTAAATTTTTTTGGACTTGGCCAATTTGGCCCCTGTAAAGGAAGACCGTTTTATATATAAATACAAGGCTTTCTTTTCCCTTTTGGCTCTTAAGTTTTCATTTTCTTTGCTTTGTAATTTTTAATCACAAAGGTACCCGTTCGGACATAAGAAATTTTTTCTTTTTTTCCAAAAAAAATTCACTTTTTTCGAAATCAGCGTTTGTTCATAAAATTTCAATTTTCACTTGAAGATGCATTTTGGAAATTTTCAAAAATTTAAAAAACTCCAAAAAGCTATTTTTTAAAATTTTCACTCAAATCATTCACAAAACTTCAAAAACAACCCAAATTATATTCATGTCCAAACAAAACTCTAAATGTCAAATATCGTTTTCACTTGAAAAAATTTTTCCCCCTATTTTGGATTTTACAATTCTTATGTCCAAACGCCCACGTAAAACTGTCTTAGCATGATATAATAAGGTAGTGTTCGAGGGTCAAAAAAACCTTTGCATTTGTTAGAGTTTTTGGGGCTCGATATTATCGATGCTTTTCTCGAAGATGTCTTAAATTTGTGACTTTGCAGAGGGTAGCCTTTAGAATCGGTTATGAAAGAACTTTTTCTTTTTTGAAGGCCTTTTTCATTACGGAATTCGAACGTCTCCGAGCCGTGTTAAATTGGCCATAGCCTTTTAGTTCAGGATCTGCCCAATGGGCTCATTTTTCCATTTTATTTGGGATTGCCCGAAATATTAGTCCCCGAGTGGGGTGGTCGTGTCCTTTAGAGATCGGGAAGCTGCCTATTAGGTCTTTTTTCCCTGGGGCCCGATAATCTAGGTTGTTTGAGCTGAACAGCAGTCCCCGAGTGAGAGAGCGATCATTTGCATTTTAGTTAAGTATTGACCTTAGGCTCGTTATTGTATGAAGCTCTTTAAAAGATGTAAAGAGGAAAGAAATTAAACATCAGATGTTTTCAAGGAAAGTACTTCTCTTTATTATTGATCAAAATAGCTATACATGTTTACATGTTTAAGTCAGGGCTCGACCAATCTATGTGGGCACTGTTCGTTCTGCCCATTTGGCCCTTATAATAAATCCTATCTATCGAGACCCTCCTGTTACGAAGTAGTTTCCTTGCTAGAGTTGATATTCGAAGATAACGTTATTCCAAGGTTAGCCCCCCAGTATTCGAGGTTGATTGTAGAGGAACCTCATATATTGTTGAATTGACCTTCAATGTTGATTCGTAACCAGGATTGATTTTAAGTTAGCACGATTCATTGTTGCCTCGTTAAAAACCTCACCGACAAACCCATTTGGGACAAAACCGATCTAAGGAAAAAAGAGTACAACACGTGCTTTCAGAACTGAAGACTTCATTTCATTTGATGTGGAATCCACCGTTGATTCTTGTTGACCATCTGCAGGCGTTAGTCTAAAACAAAAATGAAAAATAAAAAAGGGGTTGTACCTTAGTAGTAGTATCGTTTTGGGTGTGATATGTTCCAATTTCTCGGCAGTTGTTCCCATTCATCATTTTGAGCTTACAGGACCCTTTTCCGGTGACCTCAAGAATCTGGTACGGTCCTTCCCAGTTTGGACCAAATTTTCCTTAGTTCGGATTTCAGGTGTTGAGAGTGACTTTCCTTAGCACCAAGTCGCTAACGCCAAAATATCGAATATTGGCTCTTTGATTGTAGTATCTCTCGATCCATTGTTTTTGGGTGGCTAATCGGACGAGGGAGGCTTCCCGTCTTTCATTCAATAATTCTAGGCTCGTATTCATGGCCTCGTTATTTGACTCTTCTGTTGTATATCGGAACCTGATACTAGGTTCTCCAACCTCGACCGATATTAGAGCTTCAGCGCCATAAACTAATGAGAACGGGGTAGCCCCAGTACTAGACTTCGACGTTGTGCGGTATGCCCAAAGAACCTCGGGTAGGATTTCCTTCCATTTTCCTTTGGCGTCGGTTAGTCTCTTCTTAAGATTTTGGATGATGGTTTTTTTGGTCGATTCGGCTTGTCCATTCCCGCGAGGATGATAAGGCGTTAATAGGATTCTTTTGATCATGTGATCCTCGAGAAATTTAGTCACCTTGCTGCCGATGAACTGCTTCCCATTATTGCACATGATTTCGGAGGGCATCCCAAATTGACATATGATGTAGTCCCAAATAAAGTCTATGACTTCTTTTTCCTTGACTTTCTCGAAAGCATGTGCTTCAACCCACTTAGATAAATAATCAGTCATAAATAAAATAAACTGAGCTTTACCTGGGGCCGATGGAAGAGGGCCAACGAAGTCCATTCCCACTTCATGAACGACAATAGGGACAAGACCGTATGGAGCAGTTCCCCAGGTTGATGAATCATTGGTGCATGCCTTTGTCCCTTGTCGCATTTTCGAACAAACTTCTTTTCATCTTTCTCCATGTCGATCCAGTAGTAACCGGCTCTGATCACTTTGTGGACCAATGATTTGGCACTGGAATGATTTTCGCAAGTTCCCTCATGGACTTCCCTTAGAACATATTTGGTATCACCTGGCCCCAGACATATCGTTAATGGACCATCGAACATCCTTTTGAATAATGTTCCATCTTCGGACATGGTGAATCGTGTTGCCTTTATGCACAGAGCTCTCAAATTTTTTGGATATGATGGGAGCTTCCCGTTCTTTAAATACTCTACATATTTGTTTCTCCAATCCCAGGTTAAACTCGTAGAGTTTATCTCGGCGTGACCTTCTTCGACCAGCGATCTCATGAGTTGTACGACAGCCCCCGAATTGAGTTAGTTGTCTTCGACCGATGACCCTAGGCTTGCGAGGGCATCAGCCTTACTATTCTAATCTCGAGGTCCATGTTGCAAGGCCCATTTCTTGAATCGGTATAGAGTTACCTGTAGTTTATCTAAGTATCTCTACCTACGGTCTTCTCGGACTTCAAAGGTCCCATTAACCTGGTTCACCACGAGGAGGGAGTCACACTTGGCCTCGATCACCTCCGCTCCTAAGCCTTTGGCTTATTCGAGACCTACAATCATGGCCTCATATTCGACCTCATTATTAGTCAATTTTGTAGTTTTGATAGATTGTCTAACTACGTTACCTATAGCTGGTTTCAACATGATGCTGAGTCCAGACCCTTTTGCGTTTGAAGCACCATCCTAAAAGAGGATCCAAATTCCCGAGGATGTACCCGATTTTATTAACAGTTCTCTTTAAACCTCGGGTAAGAGAGCCGGCTGAAGTCAGCCACGAAGTCTGTTAAGATTTGAGACTTGATGGTTGTTCAGGGTCGATATTCAATAGCATACCCGCTGATTTCTACGGCCCATTTGACCAACCGGTCTGAAAGTTCAGGTTATGCAAAATATTTCGAAGTGGATAAGTTATTACAACACATATGGGATGACATTGAAAGTACGTTTTTAGTTTCCTAGAGGCTCTTATCAAAGCGAGCACCAATTTTCTAGATGGGGATACCTGGTTTCGGCCTCACCTAAGGTCCAACTAACATAATAGATAGGGAATTGCGTACCTTGTTCTTCTTGGACCAAGACTCCGCTAACCTTTATCTCTGATACTGATAAATACAAGTAAAGTTGCTCTTCCGCTTTTAGCGTGTGATGCAGCGGTGTGATGACCCGAGGGGTCATTTTATGAATTTAGACTTCGTTCTAGGCTTATTAACCATAAAAAGATTAATTTTAACTACCTCGATTTGTGTGCACAGTCTGGGCGTGAAACCGGAAAGCTTTTATGTGAAAATATAAGAAATAATAATTTTTAGAATTAAAAATTTGGTTTTAGTTGACTTGAGTTAACATTTTGAGTAAACGGACTCGGATCTGTGTTTCGACAATCCCCGGAGGTCCGCAATAAAATATGGGACTTGGGCGTATGCCGGAATTGAATTCCGAGGTCCCAAGCCTTAGAAATCAATTTTGAAAGAAATTACTTTGCTGAATTATTAATGAAATAAATAAATAAATTAACGTTTGAAACTGTTGGTATCGGGCCCGTATTTTGGTTCCGGAGCTCGATACAGGTTTGTTATGATATTTAAGCCCTGTCTGCAAAATTTGGTGAGAATCGAAATTTATTTGACGTGATTCGGACGTCAGGTTGATAAATAGTGAACTTTAAGTGTTCTTGAGAAAA
Organism: Nicotiana knightiana; assembly: GCA_005239525.1. Lineage (NCBI taxonomy): Eukaryota > Viridiplantae > Streptophyta > Magnoliopsida > Solanales > Solanaceae > Nicotiana > Nicotiana knightiana. Next base: position 21,268 of record ML408550.1, on the reverse strand, counting down.
ATAATGAGTTTTGAGGTTTAATTCATAGTTTTACATGTTATTTTCATGATTTGATCACACGAGCAAGTCCGTGTGATGCTTTTAGACTTGCGTTCATGTTTGGTTTAGAGACCCGAGGGCTCGAGTGATTTTCAAGTAGGTTTGGATTATGTTGCGCTCGTTCTTTGTTATGCTTCGACGTCGTTTCTTCAAGCATAAATGATATCATATTAAACAAATGAGCTCTGATTTCTGTTTTGAATGGATTATTAGATCCGTCTCATAATTACAGACCCGTAGCAAAAAAGAATCATCGAAATTGGAGATTGTATGAGGATTTTATGGTCATTTTACTAAGGTTGCCAGATTTTTCAGGTTAATTACGAAATTGCTACTAACGGCGTATTAAAAATCTGCACTATTTGCAAATATTAAAACCTACATATCCTTCATTATAAAGCCAAATTGAGTGATTCAAAAGCCTATCTTGATTAGAATTTCACAAGAAATCCATTGGAGACATAAAAATCAAGTTTCGGAATCGTTTGGCATGAGAAACGAGGCAGAATAGCTGGCAGAAAAATATATATAAAACGGGCAGACTTCTTCTTCTTCAAATTTTCGAACCCCACAGCCCTAGGAACGAATTTCTTCACCAAATATCATCCCCAAGTCATAGGTAATCAATTCTACATTTTATTCTTTCAATTAATCATTGTTTTTCATCACTTTTAAATCAAAAACTAAGAACTTTCATGGTAAAAATTGAGGGTTTGGGTAGAATTAGGGAATTTTGTAAAAATCAAATCTTTACCTCGAATTGAGGTCGGATTTCGAAACTAATTATATATTTGGGTTCGTGTGTGAATGAGTAAACGTAATTTGGTCCGAACCCCTAGTTTAGGCCAAGCGGGCCCGGTGTCGGATTTTCACTTTTTTGAGAAAACGTAGAAAAAATTATAATTTTCAATAAAGTCAATTCCTTAGCCTTAATTAATGATATTAAATTAATTATGATTAGATTCGAGCAAGTTAGAGCAAGATTCTAAAGGAAAAGCTATAATTGAGCAGTGAGTGGCCTACGAAATTGAGGTAAGTGTTTGGTCTAACTTTGACTTGAGGGAATAGGAAACCCCACTTTTTTGCTATGTGAAAAGCATGTGTGTGGTGTATAGGTGAAGTGACGAGTATCTATGCACCACCAAATTTCATGTTAAACATGATCAATTTCCCGTTTCCAACTTAATTGATTCTTGTCTTAATTGTTCTATGTTCATTATT
>ML408550.1:0-16991 GCA_005239525.1 Nicotiana knightiana | reverse complement strand
ACTTTTCGTATTTTTGGCACTATTTTTATTTAAAGTTAAAGTTTGGAAACTTGGAAATTATTTGAGAGTTGGTTATAGTTGAGGCCTGGAAAAGGCGGCTGAGTGATTTTATTTATGTTGCAGTACTTAATCAATTGTTTAGAATTCCTTCTTGCTTTATTTTTTTTACTGTCTTAGTTATATTTTTCTTGTTCGTGTAGAATTATTTTATTTCGTTATTGTATATATTATGGTCACAGGTCATATGTTGTTAAAGCCCCACCGTAGCCTCGTCACTACTTAGTCGAGGTTAGGCTCGTCACTTACTCAGTACATGGGATCGGTTGTACTGACACTACACTCTGCACTCTTTTGTGCAGATCCAGGTACCGGCCAGTAGTAAAGTAGAGCGGCTATTCATTTATTCGAAGACACGAGGTATATCTACCGGCGTTCACAGATCCCGAGAGTCTTCTCCTATTTTCATAAACGTTGTTTTATTATATTCAGAACAGTTATATTATTTCTTTCAGCCAAGTATTTGTAGTATTCTTTAATAGTTCGTGAATTGTGACACCAGACCCTGGGGTAGTTCTAGGTTTGTTTATATAATTAGTTCGTGGCTCGATTTAATTGGTTGTTTATTATTTTATATTTGAAATTATTTATTGAAAGCCATTAGATCAACTTTAATTTAAAATTATTTTATCCTGTTTAAATGATTAATTAACGGAAATAATTGAGCAAAATATAACATTGGCTTGCCTAGCAAGTGTGGTGTTAGGCACTATCACGATCCCTAAGGTTGGGAATTTGGGTCGTGACAAGCGGCGTGCTCGATAACTACCATTTTATCTCCTCCAAGGCATGTTGGATTTTCGGAGTCCACGTGAAGTTATTCTTCTTCTTCAGTAACGAGAAGAATCGGTCACTCGTATCTGAGGATCTTGAAATGATCCGCCCCAGGGCGGCTATGTGCTCTGCACGGCCTTTATGTTGTCTACTACCGTGATGTCCTCGATAGCTTTTATTTTATCAGGGTTGATCTCGATTCCTTGATTGGATACCATGAAGCCGAGAAACTTGCCTGAGCCGACCCCAAATGCACATCTTTCTAGGTTGAGCTTCATGTTGTATCTTTTCAGTATACCGAAAGTTTCTTGCAAATGCTTCAAATGGTCCTCTGCTCGCAGGGACTTAACTAACATGTCATCAATATAAACCTCCAATGATTTTCCTATTTGTTCTTCAAACATCCGGTTTACAAGGCGTTGATAAGTTGCACTAGCATGTTTTAGTCAGAATGGCATTACACTATAGCAGTAGGTGTCGTACTTAGTGATAAACTAGGTCTTTCCTAATCTTCCAAGTTCATCTGTATTTGGTTGTACCCGGAATAGGCATCGAGAAAACTAAGAATCTCATGGTCGGCTGTCACATCGATCATGCGATCGATATTAGGAAAAGGAAAAGAATCCTTGGGACATGCTTTATTCAGGTAGTTGTAATCTACACACATTCTAAGTTTATTTCCCTTCTTAGGGACTACCACTACGTTTTCTAACCATACAGGATACTTTACTTCCCAAATGGATCCTATTTTAAGAAGTTTGGTCACCTCGTCTTTGACGAAGGAATGCTTGACTTCGGACTGGGGACTTTTTTTTACTGGATGAAATTTCAAATCCAAGCTTAGTTTATGAGTGGTGATTTTCGGTGGGATCCCTGTCATATCAAGATGGGACCAAGCAAAGCAATTCATGTTAGTTTTAAGGAATTAAATAAGTTTTCCCCTGAGCTCGGGAGCTAGCCCCGTCCCCAGGTATACCTTTTGTTCGGGCTGATGTTCGGTCAGTGTGATTTGTTCCAGCTCTTCGACCGTCGACTTCGTGGTGTCGGAATCATTAGGTACTATGAAGGATAGAGGGATCTCATAGTCGTCATCCTCTTCAGTCCCTTGCTTCTCCGATAGGGTCGAGGTCGGTGTTTGTGGTTTCTATTTGGCCTCCTGTTTTCACTTTGAATCTGACCCTTTTGTTGATGAGAGTGCCGATATTGGTATCACTTCCTCAACTGCAAACATTTCCTTGGTGGCAAGTTGCTCCCCGTAGACCGTTTTAACTTCCTCTAGTGTCGGGAACTTCACAACCTGGTGAAGGGTCGAGGGTACTGCCCTCATGTTGTGGATCCACAGCCTCCCGAACAGGGTGTTATAACTTATATCGCCCTCGATCATATGGAACTTCTTCTCTTGGATGATCTTGGCCATGTTCACTGGAAAAGGTATCTCGCTTTGGTGGTTTTGCACGCCATGTTGAAGTCGTTAAGGACTCGGGCCGCAGGTATGACTTGATCCTATAGGCCGAGCTTTTCTACGACCCTCGATCGAATGATGTTGTCCAAGCTACCTTGATCAATCAAAACACGTTTAACTTGAGTCTTATTCATAAGTACAGATATTACTAGTGCGTCATTATGGGGTTGCACGATCCCCTCTGCATCCTCGTCATTGAAAGACAAGGTCCCTTCTGGTACATAATCACGAGTTCGCTTCTCCCTTGTGATCAACACCTTGGTGCGTTTAAATACAGGTCCTTGAGGAATATCGGCCCCTCCAACAATCATGTGGATCACGTGTTGTGGCTCTTTTTTCTCGTTCTGTCTATTTGAATCGTTGTTTCTGAAGTGGTTCTTAGCCCGATCGCTTAAGAATTCCCGAAGGTGCCCCTTGTTGAACAACCGGGCTACTTCATTCCTTAGTTGTCTGCAATCTTCAGTTCTATGTCCATGGGTGCCATGATACTTGCACATTTGATTGGGATTTCTCTGGGTTGGATCGGTCTGCAGAGGTCGAGGCCATCTAGTATCTTTGATGCATTCGATAGCCAATAGGATAGTTGATGCATCAACGTTGAAGTTATATTTTGACAGCCGTGGTGCTTCCGTGGGATCGATGTTCCTGTCAAAACCACTCTTGCTCATGAGCCCTCGAGAGCTCTAACCCTGATCATTTCTCCTTTCACCTCAAACGCGGTTGCTCCCAGGTCCGTTGTTTCTTCGATCTCCGTTATATGGCTGGTAACGATCCCTATTTGACTGTGGTTCCTGGTCAATGTCTCTTTTGAATCTATCGAAGGGCTTGACAGGGTAAATAGCCCTAATAGGAGCTCCCAACTAGTTGTCTTTGACCATAATCTTCAACTGATATCGATTATGCACATCGGCCCAGGTGACAGCTTGGTATTCCATCAAATTCTGCTCTAATTGATGTGAAGCCACCGAGCTTCGTATGTTTAATCCTTGAGTGAAGGCCTGAACGGACCAATCATCGAAAACTGGTGGTAGATCCATATGTTCCATTTGGAACCAAGACACAAACTCTCGAAGCATCTCGTTATCTTTCTGTTTCACCTTAAAGAAGTCTGACTTCCTAGTCTCGGCCTTTATAGCTCTGGCGTGTGTCGTGACGAAGGAATCTGCAAGCATGGAAAAAGAATCAATGGAGTTGGGTGGAAAATTATGGTACTATATTATTGCTCACTTCGATAGGGTCTCTCCGAATTTCTTCAACAATACAGATTCGATCTCATCGTCTTCCAGATCATTCCCCTTAATCGCACATGTGTAAGAAGTGACATGCTCGTCGGGGTCGGTCGTTCCATTGTACTTGGGAATTTTTAGCATGCAGAACTTTTTGAGAATTGGTTTTAGAGCCACGATCGGGGGGAGGGATTTTGTACAAACTTCTTTGAATCCAAGCCCTTCAAAATTGGTGGTGCCCCCGGAATTTGATCAACTATGGAGTTATATGTTTACACCATCTTGTCATTTGCTTCAATCTTCTTCTCCCCTGATTCCACTCGCTTTTCAGCTTCTCGAGCATCTTCATTATAGTGGGGTCAGTCCTTGATTCATTTCTATTTGATCTTCTTGACACCGATTCGGTCCTATGAACAACTTCGTGCGATGGCTCGGGCTCGACCCTGCTCGGGGCATGGTTCTGATTTTGGATTTGTGCTATTGCGGCTTGTTGAGCCTGCAACATTTCAAATATCACTCGAAGGCTGATCCTGCCTTCTTCGCCGCCTTGTACGCTCTGACCGGCTGATCGAACGTCTCTGCGAATGCTATTCTCGGGATCAACAGCCAGATTTGCATTAGTGGCAATATGGGAACTGACTTCGATTGGGTCTACGGTCGGGACCCCATTGAGGTCAACTTGAGGTACTTCATTCCCTGGGGAGGCTATGTTATCATTCTCATCGTGGAAACCAAGGCCATTGTCAATGTGTGTGGGTGCTGCTTGAGAGTTCGACATGCTGATCCTGAAATCAAAGATACTCACAAGAACAAGTATAAAATAATGCGTGTTACGAAAGTTAGTAACATGCAATCACTATTATCCTTAGCCCCACGGTGGGCGCCAATCTGTTTACCCTAAAACGGATAACAATTGAATTTATATGTGGTGTTAAGGACACGTGATTTCACTTGGAACAAATTGAGAAAATATGTAAATTGATATTAAAATTGATTGAAAAAAAAATAAATCAAACTGAATGAAACGTGCAGCTTTGGCCCTCGAGACAGGTTGTCCTCGAACCAAATGAATGAGAAGAGTAAGTTGTAAATAAAGTAACATAGTATTGAGAGCTTAAAGAATAGTATATTGTTTTGAATTGCGTAAATCTGATGCCTTTACAAATGATTAGACCCCCTTTATATAGTAAAGGAGTTCTACTCATGGTATAATTTTAAATACAGTAAGAAATCCCATGATTGGCTAATTAAACGTCCACGTCTTGATACGTGCCGAGATTTCCGTTGTTATCCTTGCTCGATCACGGATATTTCGGCTTACCGTTACTTGACTAGGTAAGCCTCCTTCGATCTCGCTCGATCTCCGTTCCGCTTGGTCTTGTTCTTGGTCTTGGATGATCTCATTCTTGACCGGTCTCTGAATAAAGGGTTCAGCAATCTGACTTCGTACTAAGACTCGATATAGCACGAGGCTGAACCGTGGCCTATCATGACCCAACCTCGATTAGTAATAAAGAGGGCAGGTCCGTTCTAGCACCAACATCGTCATACCCGACCATTACATACAACCAAACATTAACTCTATTCTACAAGCTTCTAACAGTGCCAAAAGAGATATACATATTACACGACTTGGTCGGGACAGGGCCTCACCGTACCAAAAAATTTTATGACATCTTCTTTAGTAACTATGGACTTCTGAACATCTACTCCGAAAGAGTGGATAGCAACAACCAAGTCATCTGGAATAGCACCCTACTGGGGAGGAACGTCACCGGGTCTATCTGCACATGTGCGCATGAACACAATGCCCAAAAGAGAAAGGCGTTAGTATGGAAAATGTACTGAGTATGTAAGTCTAAACATGTAAATAAGAGATATAACATAAGAGATATGAGTACGTAATCCTTTCCGGAACACCAAGGTCAAGACAGTGGACGGTAAACCAAAATATGTAGATTATGAACCATGAATCATAAATGTATGCGACTCTTGTGAACCTAAAACACCCATTGGGGCTATGAATTAGTTTATACTATACAGATTTACACATATCTTCAGCCCTCCCTTGGGGTATAGTTTATCACTCCAAATCCGACCTCATAGAGGACTTGGTCACACCCGGACACAGGAGGGCTCGGCAACCTCACTTTACATATCACCGTACCCGACCACACAAGAGCTTGGTCGTACCTAGCCAGAAAAGGGCTCGTTAATATCTCACAACCCAACGTTCCGCATCCGGCCTCATAAAGAGCTCGGTCGTACAAGGCCACACAAGGGGTCGATAATAATTCTCATCATACCCAATAGATCAGTGCTTGAACAATAGGTTTCGTACTCGGCCAACTATAGGACGGCTCGGTAAAATAAGATAGATACATATATATGTATGAGTGCGATGAAATGTCAATTCCAAGGATATTAACTTTAGACCCAGCATGAATCAAGCACTCCGACCTCCGGATACCATCTAGAACATTTTAGGCTTTACCAGAAACGCTACCGGCAAGAATGTACAATGATAAAGCAACATCATTTTAGAAGGGCAAAGAACTACCAATCCTTGGAGTGGAATTATTTAGAAGGAAAGAGGAACTTACACTAACTCATGCCAAGAAAGAGTCGCCCTACATACCTTGTGGAATAACTAACTAGGCTTCTATGATGATTAACTTTGCCTCTACCAGATCTTCACAATTATCACCACCAGATGACATATGATAATGCCATTGATTATCAGTATCTTTAAGCTAAATCTTGACAAACAGTCTTCGGATTCAATTAAGTTATTTTGGAACTTTAAAGGAGACGTGAGAACATTTTTGGTGAATTACAGTGAGTGATACTCCTAGGAAACAAATGAAAGGGAGTGAACCTTGCTGCCTTTATATACGGGTACCAATCATAGGAATCTCCGCCGGGTCCATATGCAAAATAGGTCGCCCCGCTTTGGCTATCGTGACCGGTGAGACATCTGGCAAAATCTGGTCATATGCAGTTGCCTCCTCTGCCCGGTAATGCGTTGCCATCTGATTGGCTGTGTAAAATCCATACTTACCAAGATTTATTTTGGTTTGGGGTGTAATAATCATGATATTTAGAGGAGAATGTCATGCCCTAACCTAGGGGAGCGCGACCGACACTTAACCAAGATAACTCGGTCAAGCAAGCCTGTACAATGCCTTCTACCTCGTGAATAAAGAGAGGATATTCGTTAGTTAGGCAATGAGAAGGTTACATAAACAATCCAAATTTCAATACTGCTAAAACTTCCTTAAAGATTTCCCAAAATATTATATTACACATTCATAGTTTAGAAGTGGAAACATATGATAAAAATGCATTATTACTAGTTTGACTTTTCCGACACCAGCATACAACCCACAATATGTCTACAAAGCCTCTAATAGATACAAAATAATAATATGATAGTTCCAGCAACAAGGCCCCGACTATACCTCAAAATATAATACACGAGGAACAAATGACATACAACCCCGAGATAAAGTGGGGCTCACCAAGTCAGCTGGGAAGAGGGTGCACTGCTATCACTGATCAAGGCCGCCTACAGTGGGACCACCTGCATCTATTAAATATGTAGTGCCCCGGCAAAAAGGACGTTAGTACAAGACAAATAGTACTAGTATGAATACCAAACACCTCCTTCAAGGAATGGAAGTACAACATGAATGTGATGAATCATAGAAGAAATAAAAGAGTCTAAATAGCCATTAAAACCATAAAAAATTAGTTTAAAGCTTTCATTAACAATTATAAATTCAAATTGGGGATCCTCTATAACAACCTATACCACAATACCACAACCTCTACACAAAGCAGCACTGCTACCACACCCCAATGTGTATGGGTGGAGGTGTAATCACAATGCCACAATCTCTACACAAAGCGGCCCCTCCCCCTCATCCCAATGCGTGCGGGTGGAGGTGTAATCATAGTACCACAATCTCTACACAAAGCGGCCCTGTCGCCTCACCATAATGTGTGCAGGTGGAGGTGTAATTATAATATCACAATATCTAAACAAAGAGGCCCCGCCACCTCACCCCAATGTGTGTGGGTGGAGGTGTAATCATAATACCACAATCTATACACAAAGGTGGGCCGCCTCACCCTAATATGTGCGGGTGGAGGTGTAATCACAATGCCACAAATTGGATTCCCAAAATGATAATAGTTGTACAAAAGATCCCTTTCAAATCAAACCCTTTGGAACCTTTGGCCTTTACAAAATATACGTTCATAAGATTTCATTACATGAAATATAAGAAATTGAATCACATGGATTTTGTACAAAATGTTCTTCCCAAAAGAGGTATAACATAATTAAGTCAAAATAGAGAGTCATTAACACATGTGGGTTCTAACACATTAAGAATTTTAGGAATCAATTTACTATCTTGAATATCCTACCTCAACAGTGCTTCAAATTTGAACAACACACAATATAGTTTTATAAGAATATGAGAATTCTGATACTAGAAGAAGAGTTTATCCTTCATAGCTCGAAAGAGCTTTTCGTGGTATAGCAATAACGTCCCGACACTCCTAATGATGCCAATCTATGTAAGAGGGGAGAATTACAAGCACAATTAAAGTAATTCGTATGGAAAGAGATGCTACAATGACAACCAAACCTTTCTTCAACCAATTCAACTACAAAACAATCGAAGATTGTCCAAAAACTTCCCCACAATCCCTACTAGCTCATGCATATGATAAGTCTACTCTCATCACCCATAACCAACTCAAATCCAAAATTGGAGAATTGGGGGGAAGAAATTCTTACCTTTTAGAAACCCTAGCAAGTTCCTCTTGAATAAATTCCAAGGCTTGATCGGAGTTGAGTAGTGAAATCCTTGAATCCTCCCCTTCCTCTCTCTAGAATAACTCTCTTCTCTCTCTAAAATATCATATAATCCTCAAAAATGACCCATATGCTATATAAAGTGAAATGGGGTTGGGTTATAAAAATAAGAAAATGGACCCTCCGAACTCAACTCTACGGTCGCAGAGTGCACTGCAGATCAGGTCTGCGGCCCGCAAAATGGACCGCGAAAACAGTCCCAAAAATTGGGTTGGGCTGGACCAGTCTGCGGTTAGGTTTTCGGCCCACATATCAATTGCGCGACTACAGAATGGACCCATAATCTCCCTTCGGAAATATTCATGTTGGTTTTGCAGCAGATGTGTGGCCCACAAAACAATTATGTGGTCGCATAGTTGACCGCAAAACAACCTCCAAAATTGGCTCATTTGTCTGCTTCACTCTGCGGCAAATCTGCGATCTGCAGATCAGTTCTGCGGTTGCATAATGGACCGCCAAAATGCCTTGTTCTATAATAATTTTTCTTCAACTCCCGGATGCTCTATTCAACCCAACTCCACGAAGAATTTCTACAACCCTTAAATACATTAGCGTACCTCGGCATCACAAAACCCCGTGGTTTAGGTGAAAGTTTATGGGGCCTTACAGAGAAATTTGGGTGTTTTTGGAATTTTTTTTGAAAAGTGAATAATTGAATTTGAACATCGATTTGGAGTCGGTTTTGAATGAAACTTATACATTTGAACTCGTACTGGGATGAGTGTTTGGGATTTGTAAATTTTGTCGGGCTAAGAAAGTGGTCACGGGTTGGTTTTTTGGTTGACTTTGTGTATTTAATTAAAAATTCAATATTTATTTTTTGGATTCATTAGATATAGCTTTTTTTTTACGTTATTGGATTGTATTTGACTAGATTCGAGCCGTTTGGAGTTGGATTATTGAGGATTTGTCAACTTTGGTGTTTTTTAGGTTACTAGGCGGAGGTAAGTCCCTTGGCTAACCTTGAAGAGGGAAACCCCTTGGATTTAACTTGATTGCCATGTTTTTAAGATATTGGGGTGGTGTATATACATGGTGGCGAGCGTATATGCACTTATCAAGTTCATAACATGACTGGGGTAGAATTTGAATATTGTATGCCTTGTTTTGATTATGTGCTCATTTGATTCATGATTTGTTTGACTTATGTGACTACATTTTCTCTTTTATTCATGTTAGAAATCATTCCTATGATTATGATCATTTATGAAGGCATAAGAACTTATCCTTGACATGTTGAGTTGTTTAAATTACCCGTATTCACATAGGGTTTTATGAGCACATATCTGTATGATTTTTTATTGAGTCCTTATGCACTTTTTATTTGTAATTCTTGAGCATATTCATGTATTTGAATAATTATGCTTGATTTGGACTAGGGATTTTGGCACGAAAGGTAAAGCGTGTAAATGAGATACAAATATGGCACAAATGACATGATGATCGAATATTGATTATGAGCGATGATATTATGCTCCTCTTTATGCTAGCATTTGGATTTGGATTTGTTCCTCTGGAATCAGGTGATAACCCATGTTACTTTGGGCCATGTAAGCGTGTTCGGTACATGAATTTAGTACTGGGTCAGAATTTTGTATAGGGTTATGTTGATACATGGATTGTGTATCGGGGTACATGCATCTTGTACCAGTTAGAGCATGCATTCATTTTATTGACTCATTTTGAAGTATTCATTCAACTTTTAATTGTTACTTGATATCCTTATATGCAAGTTGGAGTCTCGGCTCCGTTAATTGAGCATGTTATATTTTGTTCCTATAGTTGAGCAGTGTTATAATTATTTATGTACCGAAAAAGAATGCTTAATATATTTCAACTATTGATATGTGTGATTATTATTATTCATGACATTATCTACTATTCAGTTCTTAATTCTATTATTATACTAGTGTGGTAAGTATTTAGAAGCATCACACCTCGTTGCTACTTTTTTGAGGTTAGACTTGATATTTACTAGGTACTAAACATTGTGTACTCATACTTCGGTTCTGCATATCTTTTTCTGCAGATCCTCGGGTGGGTCCTAATAGAACTTCCTGATTTAGCTTAGGAGATCACATGGAGACTTAGGGTGATGCATTTCATGGATCTACTTGGAAGTTCTCGAGTCTAATCTTTCCAAGTCTGAACTCTTCAACAATATATAAGAATATACGTCATTCTACAAATGAACAACTAAAAGATCCCTCAACACACTCATAACTCAAGATTATACAACACATCAAGACAGAAAGCAAGCACCCATAGTCCTTTTGCAGCCCCAACAAATCCTTCTCCTCACATCCAAACCATCTAACCACATCCCTTAGTCACATAATACTTATCATATAGCTAACCAACCACTATCTTGTTCGGAATTGAGATGTTCACAAAAGCGAACCATTATTCGCAAAAGCGAACAGCATTTGACCCACAGATATATCAAATGTGATAATACCGTCGCATGTGCGAAGGATCCCTTTCCGTAAAAGTGAACCCTGCTTCACAATTATGAAGCAGCCTCAGAATCCCCAGTGTCGCAAATGCGATACATGACTCAAAAATGTGAAGACAACCTCATCACAAATGCGAGCAAAGTTTCGCAGATGCGAAGCTACCCAATCCTATCCCAGTTTTCAAATGTGAGGTTGTAGCCTAATTAAAACAGCTGAAACCTGTTAAACCAAAATCAGTCTGCAACTTATTTGAAACTCACCTGAGCCTCTCGGGATCCAATCGAACATCTACACAAGTGTAACAACATCATACAAACTCGCTTGCAAGCTCAACTTATCAAAATAACATCATTAAGATCATTTATAAAAGATTTTCAAATGTTCTTAAACTCAATTTCTAACTTTAGACTAGAAGCGCTGAAATAACCTCGGATCACCTGAGCCCCGCACCAACCTTACGTACAAGTCCCAAATGACCATACAAAGCTAATAGAACCATCAAATCGCCAATCCAGAGTCGTTTACATAAAAGTCAACTATTGGCCAACTCCAAGAACTTAAAACCTTCGAAATGAGAATTCTCCTTCCAAAACTCCCAGAACCTCACGGAGATCAAATGTCACGCCCCGACCTCGGGGAGCGCGACCGGCGCTCAATAGAGTTACCTCGGTCAAGCAAGCCTGCACAGTACCGTCTACCCAACTCACCTACAAATAAAAAGTGATGAATGCACTTCATTAAGTAGTCAATAAGAAGTCGTGTGAACAACACTGGTTCATTTCCATTAGTTACGTCATTAACAAGACTTTCAAAATAGTAAATTATACAATATAGTTAAAGTGGAACAAATGACACAATTACAATATTTTTAGTTTAACTTTCCCAAAAACAGATACAACCCACACTTCTATGGAGCTTCTAACAGGAACAGAAGAGTGTTATGACGGTGCCGGCAACAAGGCCCCGGCTATGCCTCAAAATGCTATGAACAAAGGATAAAATATATATAGGACCCGAGATGAAGTGGGCTCACCAAATCAGCGAAGGAGAGGGTATGCAGCTATTACTGATCATTTCCACCTGCTACTGAACCACCTTCATCCATTAAAGATGCAGCGCCCCTGGGAAAAGGGACGTTAGTAAATATGGAATAGTACTAGTATGTAAAACTGAACACCCTCTCAATATAACGAGCGACAATGAACGGAGAATAAAACATGAAATTAATAAGAGACTCAAGCAGTATCAAGGTGTCAAGTCAAGTGAAAGGTAAATTTTCATATAGGATTTGGTAATATAAGTTAGGAGATCTTTAGTAACGATATACCATCGTGTTTTAGCACGGAGTCCGATCTCAGCCCGATCGTCTAAGTCGTCTCACCCTGAGACATACAGTCACAATACCACCATGTGCGCGGCATCGCGTCCGATCTTAGCCCGATAGGCTAAGTCGTCTCACCACAATGTCGTGTGGGTCGACATTGCATCACATCTAGCTAGCAATAATCTCATCCCTTTTAAGGGAAAAATATCTCAACACACCATCTCATCACATTAACACGGGAATTTCCCCTTAATTCATATTCTTTTTACATATCATTCATTTTATTGGCATCATTGGCCATATCATAACATAATTCTTGGCACATTGGCCGCATTCCATAATTCAAGCTTACTATTCATTTTCATTCATTAACATGGATAATCAACAACAAGACCTTTCAAATTAAGACTTTAAACACATGCTTGAGCAATTTGAGAGTCTTAGGCATATGCGACTTCTTACACAATTGACATGATAGTTGTCATAAAAATTCACGTTTTTAATCATAACAAAGTATCACACAGCCTGTACTTGAACAAAATTTTTAAACATTAACTCAACATGACAAGAATCTTTGGAATACATATAGAATGCATAATAATTTCGACACAAGGCTTTTTTGACAAAAATTTCAATTTATACAGAGCATCACGAGTCTTACAAGGACATTGCGGGGTTCGATTCTAAGAGAAGAGTTTATCCAACATACCTTTCCTCGAGCTTTTTAATTTACTAAAATATTTCGAAAATCCTATCCAGTTCGATCTATTTAGAGATATAGAAAAATTGAAAAAAAAATTAGGAAGGCGTTCATAGTTCCAGCTCACTTGAGCATTTTATCAATCACTAGGTGTGAATTAAGGTTTCAAGGCCCTTTCATGGAGGATTTCATCATCTCACAACCCATTCTTTACTATTTTAGCTCAACAATCTCCCTACATCCCTTGATAATACATGCATGCAAAATAACCAACTCCCACACCCAAGAATTTCTTGACTTATTACCTATTTTCAATTAGAATCACGAAATTGAGGGCTATGGAGTAGATACTTACCTCTAGGATGAAGACCTAGTGAATTCTCCTTGCAAATTCCTTAACTTTGAGCAAGAATTGGTGGATGAAGCTTAGGAACTCCCTCTCTCACTCTATGTCACTCCCTCTCTCTAGAAATATATGTTTTTCCCCTTTAAAATGATCCCTAAGGGTGTTTTATTAGAATGGGGTCGGGTTCAAAAATTAAAAAAAATAGGAGCCACGACACATGTATATCTGGTGTCCGCGAAATGGGCCACAATGGCCCTCCAGAACTGGGAACCACTGCATAGGTATGCGGCTATTTTGTGGCCCGCAGACCCATTCTGCGGTCGCATAATGCGCCGCAAAACTCCACTCCGCAAAATCTCCATGCTAGTTCTGCGATCAGTGTGCGGCCCGCGAAATTATTTTTCTGTCATATAATTGGCCGCGAAAATCATCTCAAAGTTGCCCAGTTGACTGCCTCACTGCGGCCATTCTGCGGCCCGCGGAGTGGTGGGCTGCAGAAATGCCTTTTTCTGCCAATCATTTTCCTTCAACTCCCCAGCGTATTGTTCAACCCAAAAAGTCTGTATCGATCTCTACTATCATTAACACATACGCCTACCTCGGCACTACGAAACTCCGGGTTTTAGGTAAAAATTTACGGGGCCTTACAGCAAAACCAACGATGCACGCATATCACAGAACATCAAATGAACCTATTCGAATCCTCGATTTGCATGATGGAGCGATAAAACAAAAAACAGCCGGTCTAGTTACAAGACAATGCGAGTTATCAAATTTGTATTGGGAATTGGGATACAACTTGAAGAGGTCACAAGCTTGGAGAAGAAGGGTCTCGGGGCATGTTCTTCATGTTTTTATTCATTTATTTTCTAGTTTTATAGCATGCAATATCATCACATAGTGTGTTATAAACTCTGTGATATCATCATAGAGTATTTTGAGCTTTCTAGTTCGTACATTTTACATTCTTATTAGTAGTAAAGATGTACATGCCTCAATTGAAATTAAGATAAGGTCTATCTCAGTTGTTGATGTTGAGATACCTCATTTGGCTAAGAGATCATTTGACCTCGCGAGGCCCTCATGAGATGTTGGAAGAGCTTAGGGATGATCATATATTGCCAAGGCAATAGATGACACTCTATTGTTGCTTTTTTCCCCCTTGTACTTGTTCCTTTGTGGTTATTTTTATTAATTAATAAAATTAGCCACTAGGCCCCCAACCTAGTGATATATTTGCTATATAAAAAAAGCGTTCTAAGCATTCAAAGATCAATATATCAATTTAAAGATCAAGATACAAACACTTGGATTAAAGTACATCAAATTCAAGATCAAGCTTCAAGTTCTTGGATTAAACTACATCAAGTTCAAGATCAAACTTTAAACCCTTGGATTTATATACATCAAACTTTAAGGCCCTTGAATTTAATTTTCGAAAAGAAAAATAAGAGGAATTATAAAAATTATAACATTTCTTATATTTGAAACAGAATATTACATTTATCAAATATTTTTTACTCTTCATTATTATTTTTTATGCGAATTTTATTATCTACCAGATTACTCAATCCACAGTTATAGTTAAATCTCATAATGAGAACGGAAATTGACTATAGAGAAGGAAATATTCACAAGTTTTGCAGTCCTAACCTTCCGTATTTCTTTCTTTTATTCCTTTTTACCTTTTTTTCTTCTAGGCTTTTGACATTTCTAATTTATCAAACTGAATAAGAATTTATGCAATTACAGTGAAAAAGCTTTATAATTACACCTAATATGGAGTAATCTATATATAATAAAAGGAGAAGAAAAAGCACATTATTAAGACAAGTGGTACAACCACAAAAAGCCAATTGGCATTATTAAGACAAAATAAACTACTTTTTTAAACTTATAAACCTATTTTAAACTGTGAATTAATTGGTTACTCTATTTGGATTAATAAATATAGATATCTTATAATTAGTTATATTCAAAAAATAAAAATATAAAAACAAAAATATTCATTCAAATTTGGGGGTAGTTCCAAGTCGGAGTTTTAAAGTTATTTTTAAATTAAAAAATTAAAAATAAGAAAAAATTAAATTAGCTACAATAAAAATAACAAAAATATTAACAAAAAAAAAAACTTTCCTATTCAAGTTGGAGAATAGTTTCAAGTTGGAGTTTTAAAATTATTTTATAATAAAAAACAAAAATAAGGAAATAAGAAATTGTCAATTCAAATTGGGGTGTGGTTTAAATTTGGAGTTTTAAAATTATTTTATAACAAAAACAAATATAAGGAAATAAAGAATTTCCAATTCAAATTGGGGTGTGGTTTCAATTTGGAGTTTTAAAATTATTTTAAAATAAAAAACGAAAATAAAAAAATGGCAATTTAAATCTATATATAATAAAAGAACAGACAAAAGTACATTATTAGGACAAGTGGCATAACAACAAAAAGCCAAGTGACATTATTAAGACAAAATAAACTACCTTTTGAACTAAAAAACTATTTTAAAATTTTTAATTAATTGGTTACTCTATTTGAATTAATAAATATAGATAGAGACAAAAGCACATTATTAAGACAAGTGTCATAACTACAAAATGCCAAGTGGCATTATTAATAAAAAATAAACTACCTTTTAACTAAAAAAACTAATTTCAAATTTTAAATTAATTGGTTACTCTATTTGAATTAATAAATATAAATATAGATATCTTATAATTAGCTATATTTAAAAACTGAAAATATAAAATCAAATAACCACATTATTAAGTCAAGTTGCATAATCACAAAATGCCAAGTGGCATTATTAAGACAAAATAAACTACCTTTTTAACTAAAAACCACATTTTAAATTTTTGAACTAAAAAACTATTTTAAAATTTGTAATTAATTGGTTACTCTATTTGAATTAATAAATATAGATAGAGACAAAAGCACACTATTAAGACAAGTGTCATAATTACAAAATGCCAAGTGGCATTATTAATACAAAATAAACTACCTTTTTAGCTAAAAAACTAATTTCAAATTTTAAATTAATTGGTTACTCTATTTGAATTAATAAATATAAATATAGATATCTTATAATTAGCTATATTTAAAAACTGAAAATATAAAATAAAATAACCACATTATTAAGTCAAATCGCATAATCACAAAATGCCAAGTGGCATTATTAAGACAAAATAAACTACCTTTTTAACTAAAAACCACATTTTAAATTTTGAATTAATTGGTTACTCTGTTTGAATTAATAAATATAGATATATTATAGTTATATATATTAAAAAAATAAAATATAACGAAATAACTACTCATTCAAATTGGGGAGTAGTTTCAAGTTGGAGTTTTAAAGTTATTTTAAAATTAAAAAATGAAAAATAAGAAAAAATTAAATTAGCTACAATAAAAAAAGAAAATATTAATAAAAAAAAACTACCTATTCAAGTTGGAGTTTTAAAATTATTTTATAATAAAAAGCAAAAATAAAGAAATAAAGAAATAAAAAATTACCAATTCAAATTGGGGTGTGGCTTCAATTTGGAGCTTTAAACTTATTTTAAAATTAAAAAAAAAGGAATAAGGAAATAAAAAATTTCCAATCTAAATTGGAGAGTAGTTTCTTTCTAATATAGTAGTCTTTTTAATTTGTTTTTTATTTAAAATAATTTTAAAAAACACCAACTTTGTTGGAGCATTGTCCTAAAAATCTATACCTGGCGTCTTATGGTAATACCACTTGGTATTATATATATAT
>ML408549.1:0-42997 GCA_005239525.1 Nicotiana knightiana | reverse complement strand
ATATTTGCAGCGCCCGTTTAGTCTTTCTATAAGACATAGTTGAGCGTGATCACACACCATGCAACCGGACTATCTCCCGAATGTAGATCTGTGCCAACCTCTCAAATATGTGGTAGCCACTAGAATGAAATGCGTCAATTTGGTCAATCTATCCACAATGAACCAAACCGCGTCCACCTTCCGCGAAGTCCGAGGCAATCCCACAACAAAGTCCATAGCAATGTGCTCCCATTTCCACTCAGGAATGGGCATTTGCTGAAGTAGGCCTCCTGGCCTCTGGTGCTCATACTTAACCTGCTGGCAATTGAGGCACCTAGTCACATACTCCACAACGTCCTTCTTCATTCGCCTTCACCAGAAATGCTGCTTCAAATCACGATACATCTTCGTAGCACCAGGGTGAATAGAATATAGAGAACTTTGCGCCTCCTCTAGAATCCTCTCCCTCAGGCCATCAACATTAGGAACACATAAGCGGCCCTGAAGTCTCAGAACACCATCCTCGCCAATAGTAACCTCCTTGGTCCTATCCTGAACCACTGTTTCCCGAAGCTCTGCCAAGCACGGATCATAGAACTATCGGGCCTTAATCTCCCCCAATAATGAAGACTGAGCAACCACATGTGACAATACACGACGAGGCTCTGAAAGATCTAATCTCACCAAGCAATTGGCCAAGGACTGAATGTCCAAGGCTAGAGGTCTCTCCTCCGCTGCAATATAAGCCAAGATACCCATACTCTCAGTCTTCCGGGTCAACGCATCCGCCACCACATTAGCCTTGCCCGGGTGATAAAGAATGATAATATCATAATCCTTCAACAACTCAATCCATCTGCGCTGCCTCAAATTAATATCCTTCTATTTAAATAAATGTTGCCAGCCGCGGTGGTCGGTGTAGACCTCACAGGACACCCCATACAAATAGTGCCTCCAGATCTTAAGAGCATGAACAATCGCTGCCAACTCCAAAAGATGCACAGGGTAGTTCTTCTCATGAACCTTCAGTTGGCGTGAAGCATAAGAAATAACTCTCCCCTCCTACATCAACACGTACCCCAAGACAACGCGTGAAGCGTCTCAATACACCATGTACCTCCCAGGACCGGATGGCAATACTGGAACTGGCGCTGAGGTTAATGCTGTCTTGAGCTTCTGAAAGCTCGCCTCACACTCGTCAGACCATCGAAACGGGGCATTTTTCTGAGTCAATCTAGTGAATGGAGCTGCAACAGAAGAGAAACCCTCCACAAATCGGAAATAATAACCTGCTAGGCCCAAAAAGCTCCTGATCTCAGTAGCTGAAGTAGGAAGCGACCAACTCTGAACTGCCTCGATCTTCTGAAGACCAACCTTGATACCCTCTCCGGATACCACATGCCCCAAAAATGCCACGGAATCCAACCAAAACTCACACTTGGAGAATTTAGCATATAGCTTCTGCTCTCGCAAGGTCTGGAGCATGACTCTCAAATAATGCTCGTGCTCCCCCAGGCTATGTGAGTAAATCAAAATTTCATCAATGACGAAGGAATCAATATACGGCCTGAACACCCTATTCATCAAGTCCGTAAAGGTTGTTGGGGCGTTAGTCAAACCAAAGGACATCACCAGAAACTCATAATGGCCATACCTCGTACGAAAAACAGTCTTCGGAACATCTGAAGCCCGAATCTTCAACTGATGATACCCTGATCTCAAGTAAATCTTAGAAAACACACGAGCACCCTGCAACTGGTCAAAATAATCATCGATGCGAGGCAAGGGATACTTGTTCTTAATGGTAACCTTGTTCAACCTGCAGTAATCAATACACATCCGCATAGACTCATCCTTCTTCTTCACAAATAGAACTGGAGAACCCCACGACAACACACTCGGTCTGATGAAACCCTTAGCTAACAACTCCTCAAGCTGCTCCTTCAACTCCTTCAACTCTTTCGGATCCATACGATACAGAGGGATAGATATATGATGAGTATCTGGGGCTAAATCAATGCCGAAATCAATATCACGGGCCGGAGGCATGCCCGGAAGATCCGAAAGAAATACATCAGCATACTCTCAAACAACTGGCACAGAATCAATCGTTGGAGACTCGGCGGTGGTGTCTCGCACATAAGCCAAATAGGATAGACAACCCTTCTTGACCATATGTCGAGCCTTCAAGAACGAAATAACCAGGCGGGATGTGCTAACTGAAGAACCCCTCCATTCCAGCCTAGGAGACTCATGCATGGCCAAAATAACTATCTTGGCATGGAAATCGAGCACGGCATTGTAAGGAGATAGCCAATCCATGCCCAGGATAACCTTAAAATCAACCATGTCGACCAATAAAAGTTCGGCTCTGGTCTCAAACCCACAGAAGGTGATCACACAAGACCGATACACTCGTTCTACCACCACAGAGTCGCCCACAGGAGTGGACACATATATAGGAGATCCCAAAGACTCTCGAGAGACATCCAAAAAAGGAGCAAATAAGGATGAAACATATGAATAAGTGGATCCCGAATCAAATAATACTGAAGCCTCTCTACCACATACTGAGATAATACCTGTGATCACGGCGTCTAAGGCCACTGCATCTGATATGGCCGGAAAGGCATAAGACCTGGCTGGAGCACCGGAAGGCTGAGCTCCCCCAAAGCGAGCTGGAGCTGACTACCCCCCTTCGGACTGGCCTCCCCCTCTAGGACGGACCCTGCCAACTTGACCCCCCACATCTAGGCGGTCGAACTGCTTGTGCTGAAATCGCAGACTGGTGACTCTACTGCACGGCCTTGCCCCGGTACCTGGGACAAAACCTCCATGTGTGGCCCAGGTCCCCACACTCGAAGCAACCCCCTGGCGCTACTACTCGCTGCCCTGAAGAGGAGGAATCCCAAATAGCTTAAGAGCAGTGTGAATCCTCTGGTAAAGAAGTGAGACAAGAACTGGAGGATCTCTGATGGCTAGAATAACTGATGGGTGCACTCTGGATAGCTGGAGGATGATAGGAGCGCTCTGGCATGGCACTAAACTGGGGCCTGGCTGGAACAACCCTAGGAGGCAATGGTGGTGCTGAATATTTAGGCCTGCTGAACTGACTACCTCCCATCGGACCCCTGCCCCTAGCTGGAGCACCTCTAAAATCACCTGTGAACCTTGGCCTCTTGTCCTGTTGACCATGCTCCTTACTCCTCATCTGGTATCCCTCAATTCGTTGAGCTATCTCGACCACAAGGTAGTAAGGGGTACCCATCTCCACCTCTCAATCCATGATGGACCTAATACCTGGATGCAACGCTGTTACAAACCTCCGAACTCTCTCAGCATCGGTGGGTAATATCATAAGAGCATGGCGTGACAGCTCTGAAAATCTGGCCTCGTAATCCATCACAAACATCTACCCCTGCTCCAACCACTCAAACTGACCCCTCAGCTCTTCCCTCTCAGAGGGTGGAATATATATATGTCCAAGAACATCTGCGTGAACTCCTCCCAAGTGATAGTAGGAGAATCGGCTGGCTTGCTGATAATATAAGACTGCCACCACCTGCGAGCTCTGTCCTCTAGCTGGAATGCAGTGAAATCCACCCTATGGGATGCTAGGATTCCCATGTTGTGTATTCTATCCCTGCACCTATCAATGAAATCTTGGGCATCCTCCCCTCGCTCACCCCCCAAAGAATGGAGGGCGTAAGCGAGTCCATCCGTCTAACATCTTATGCTGGTCACCACCCACAACTGGTCCGGTCTCTGGTGCTGCTGCTACAGGCTGGGCATCATCCATGGGCAGTGTACCCGGGGTGGGATGTAATGCTTCTGTCAGACCTACGGTCTGGGAAGTAGGGGTCTGGGCTCCCCCTCCCGCTTATAAAGTGACAGGGTCTGCTGGAAATAAACCAGCCTGGGACATGGTGTCTATGAACCTCATCATACGGCCCATGGCTTCCTGAAAGCCCGGCACCGTCATAAAGTCTATGGGTGTCGGATCTGCTGGGGACACCTCATCATGATCCTCTAATATAGGGTCCTCTGGTGGCGGGATCGATATAGCTCTGGGACGCCTCGTCCCCTACCACGAGCAGGTGCTCTACCCCTGCCCCTACCACAGCCTCGAGCGCCGGGGGCAGCACCCTCTCCCGGATCAGGCACATGAGATGCACGCGTCCTCACCATCTGTAAGAGAATAGAATCATGAATTTTGTAAATCATAGACTGCACGAGAGAGTAAGAACAAGTAGAGGTTTCCTAACATCTTGTATCCTCCTGAAGATAAGTACAGACGTCTCCGTACCGATGCGCAAGACTCTACTGGGTTCGCCCAGGACTCATGAGACTTACGTGAACCTAGAGCTCTGATACCACATTGTCACGACCCAATTTCCCACACGGGTCGTGATGGCGCACAACAACAGGGTTAGGAAATTCTACTAAGTGTTACCCTTCCCATGTGATTAATAGATCCAACTTTTTACTGGTCGTTAAACATCTAAGTATGATACCTAGCATGATCAAGATAACATATACACATATGAACAGCCCCAAAACCCAAAATATACATCACGTGTGTGCCATGAACTAGTGTCACTAGTGTCACGGGCAGCTATCAGGATATACAAGGAGGATATACCTACATATATACAAATCCCTAGTCTGAACGGAATAGACGGGAAAAATAACAAAAGGAAACTCCAGGGTGCTACCAGGAATCGCCAAGAAGAGTAGCTCACCGTGAAGTATAACCAACACCAGTCAATATCTAGAACCGGACTGATAATCAGACGTACCAACCTCCGGACCTGTACAGTCAAGTACAGAAGAAAAGAAACTGCAGCATGACATAAATATGTACCTAGTGAGTATCCCACCTAAGCTCGAAGAAGTAGTGACGAGAACGACTCGATACTCACTAAGGTTCAACAGTAAATAAGTAAGCCAGATGTAAGGAAAATAGTAGGCATGTAAGACAAATAACCAAGTACATCAGTATTAGACATCAAATAACAATCCAACATCCACCAAGGTTGGTATCCGCCGTGGCGTACGGCCCGATCCCATTCTTTAATCCTCGCTGTGGCGTACATCCCGATCCCACCCTGTAGTCTCAATCTCGCCGTGGTGTACGGACCGACCCCATCCTGTAGTCTCAATCTTGCCGTGGCGTACGGCCCGATCCCATAATATACTCTCTCGTCACTCTGCCATGGCTTACGGCGTGATCCCACAATATAATCAATCATCACTCTGCCGTGGCGTACGGCCCAATCCCACAATATAGTAAATCATCACTCTGCCGTGGCGTACAACCCGATCCCATTGCGTGATTTCTCTTATCACACTTAAATCAAGCCAAGTATCACAATGTTCAAAGACAACAATACCAATCACACAAGAATACAAGTCATATTTAGTCTACAACAGGGAAAGACAATGAACATGTTGTGTCCTAACTACCCAGACGAAGTAGTAATAGCCACTACATACGGACTCTCGTCACTTGGTGCGTACGTGGCCCCCAAACAAGATCACATAGCAATCAAGGTTACCTAGAGGGACAATTTCCCTCTTACGAGGGTAAAAAGGAGACTCACCTCGATAAAAGCCCCCCTCTGACCAAGGACCGGATCAAAAGATGCGCCCGAACTCTGAAACTACTCATGACGGCTCACAACTAGCCTAACATGATGTAATTGAATCAATTTAAGGTTCAAGAAGAAGGATTAGCAAGAATTCCTAAAATTTAACATTCTTGACGATTTTTGAAATTTCGAAACCAAGCCCACGCATTCGGATTTCGAAAATTCTTTGAGGGATAGATTACCCGAAGCCTAAGGAGCGAAATTATATAATTTATACAAGAATTCATGGTCTTAAGTGGATAATTCACCAATTAGTCCAAAGCCCTAGAATTTCTATCCCATTTTATGATTTTGATATTTTGAGAATTAAACTAGTTGAATTCTATGTATAATTGGAAATTTAGAGGGAAATTACTAACCTTTGATGATAAGATTCTTGGACAGCCTTTCCCCTAGCTCAAAAGCTCTCTAATGGAGGTTGAAGATGGAAAAATATTGAAGAAATCCCGTGTTTTTGGTCCTTAAATAAGTCTGTCTCATAGGGATTTTCGCACCTGCGACTTTGGGAACGCAGGTGCGGTCCCGCACCTACAAGGAGGATGGCCGCACCTGCGGAGGTTAGGGCGGGGAGCTGGGGTTGCACCTGCGAGGGAAAATTCACACCAGCGGAGTTGCACCTGCAAAGGAACCCCGCACCTGCGGAATCGCACCAGCGGGCACAAGTTTGCACCTGCGAAAGAGGAGGGGTCCATGGGTTTTCCGCACCTGCGTGAAGAGCACCGCATGGGCGGCCTCGCACCTGCGACTGGGCGATCGCAGGTGCGGTCACACCAGAAGTAGTTGCACCAGCATTGGGTTTTTTGCAGGCTTTTGGCCCCGAGTGGGGTGCGGGAGGCCCCTGGGCCCACCCGAGCCCCTGACAAATTATACCAACAAGTACCAAATCATATGAATGACTCGCTCGAGCTTACGGAACACTCAAAACATCGCTAAAACTCAAAATCACCCTCCAAACCCCTTGAATTCAACTTAAGAACTTTAAGAAATTCTAGATTTCATTCCATTGCGCCGAACGGGTCTATACTACTCGGAATGACCTCAAATTTTGCAGGCAGATCATAATTAACATAAAGAAACTATTCCCCATCTCGGAATTCCATTCAGACCTCGAAAACACAAAAACACGTCTCAAACCAAAATATGGACTTAACGAACTTCTTGTTTTAATATTGGGCGCTGAAATGCCCCCGGGTCATCAGAAACCCAATCCGAACATACGCCTTAGATCGAAATCATAACACGAAGCTACTGGAAATGACGAAACTCGATTCCGGGGTCGTTTACCCAAAATATTGACCAAAGTCAAACTTGGCCTTAAAGGCCAGCCTTAAGGAACCAATTGTTCCTATTGTACTCAAAACACCTCCGAATCCCGGACCACCTGTCCCCGCAAGTCATAAATCATAAAACGCCGCTATGGGAAATTTAATTTAGGGGAACGGGGTCCGATAACGCAAAATGACCGGTCAGGTCGTTACGTTCTCCACCTCTTAAACAAACGTTCGTCCTTGAATGGGTCTAGAATCATACCTGAAGTGCTGAATAAGTGTGAATATCTGCTCCGCATGTCGTCCTCGGACTCCCAGTCGCCTCCTCAACTGGCTGGCCCCTCAACTGGGCATTTACGGCAAAAACTCTTTTGGACCTCAACTGAGGGTCCTGTCTATCAACAATAGCAACTGGCTCCTCCTCGTAGCCCAACCTCTCATCCAACTGAATAGTGTTGAAATCGACCATATGAGAGAATTCGGCGTGGTACCTCCGGAGCATGGATACATGAAAAACTGGGTGAACTCCTGATAAGCTGGGAGGCAAGTCCAGCTCATAAGCAACCTCACTAACTCGCCTCAACACCTCCAATGGACCTATAAACCTTGGGCTTTGATTGCCCTTCTTCCAAACCTCATAATACCCTTCATAGACGAAACATTCAACAGGACTCTATCTCCCTCCATGAATGATACATCACGCGCCCTCTGATCTGCGTAACTCTTCTGTCTGGACTGTGTTGTACAGAGTCTCTCCTGAATCAACTTCACTCTCTCCAAGGCATCCCTCACCAGGTCGGTGCCATATAACTTAGCCTCGCTGGGCTCAAACCACCCTATAGGGGAACGACATCGCCGACCATACAACGGCTCAAATGGTGCCATCTCAATGCAGGACTGATAACTATTATTGTAAGCAAACTCGGCCAAAGGCAAGAACTGGTCCCACTGACCCCGAAATCAATCACACATGCCCTAAGCATGTCCTCCAATATCTGAATTGTACGCTCTGACTGACCATCAGTATGGGGATGAAATGTTCTGTTGAGGTCTATCTGGGTGCCCATATCACTATGAAATGCTCTCCAAAAGTGCGAGGTGAACTGAGGGCCTCGATCTGATATGATGGACACCGGCACACCATGCAACCAGACTATCTCCCGAATGTAGATCTGTGCCAACCTCTCAGATGAATGCGGTAGCCGCTGGACTGAAATGCGCCGATTTGGTCAATCTATCCAAAATGACCCAAACCACGTCCACCTTCCGCGAAGTCCGAGGCAATCCCACCACAAAGTCCATAGCAATGCGCTCCCATTTCCACTCAAGAATGGGCATCTGCTGAAGTAGGCCTCCTGGCCTCCG
This sequence comes from Nicotiana knightiana, assembly GCA_005239525.1. Classification (NCBI taxonomy): domain Eukaryota; kingdom Viridiplantae; phylum Streptophyta; class Magnoliopsida; order Solanales; family Solanaceae; genus Nicotiana; species Nicotiana knightiana. The sequence continues at coordinate 34,734 of ML408549.1, read as the reverse complement.
ATGCTCATACTTAACCTGCTGGCAATTGAGGCACCTAGTCACATACTCCACAATGTCCTTCCTCATTCGCCTCCACCAGAAATGCTGCTTCAAATCACGATACATCTTTGTAGCACCAGGGTGAATAGAATATCGAGAACTGTGCGCCTCCTCTAGAATCCTCTCCCTCAGGCCATCAACATTAGGAACACATAAGCGGCCCTGAAGTCTCAGAATACCATCCTCGCCAATAGTAACCTCCTTGGGCCTACCCTGAACAACTGTTTCCCGAAGCTCTACCAAGCACGGATCATAGAACTGCCGGGCCTTAATCTCCCCCAATATCGAAGACTGGGCAACCACATGTGCCAATACTCGACAAAACTCTGAAAGATCTAATCTCACCAAGTGATTGGCCAAGGACGAAGTGTTCAAGGCTAGAGGTCTCTCCTACGCTGCAATATAAGCCAAGCTACCCATACTCTCAGCCTTCTGGCTCAACGCATCTGCCATCACATTAGCCTTGCCCGGGTGATAAAGAATGGTAATATCATAATCATTCAACAACTCAAGCCATCTGCGCTGCCTCAAATTAAGATCCTTATATTTAAATAAGTGCTGCAAGCTTTGGTGGTCGGTGTAGACCTCACAGGACACCCCATACAAATAGTGCCTCCAGATCTTAAGAGCATGAACAATCGCTGCCAACTCCAAATCGTGCACAGGGTAGTTCTTCTCATGAACCTTTAGCTGGCGTGAAGAATAAGCAATAACTCTCCCCTCCTGCATCAACACGTACCCCAAGCGAACGCGTGAAGCGTCGCAATACACCGTGTACCGCCAAGAACCGGATGGAAATACTAGAACTGGCGTTGAGGTCATTGCTATCTTGAGCTTCTGAAAGCTCGCCTCACACTCGTCAGACCATCGAAACGGGGCATTCTTCTGAGTCAATCTGGTCAATGGAGCTGCAATAGAATAGAAACCCTCCAAAAATCGGCGATAATAACCTGCTAGGCCCAAAAAGCTCCTGATCTCAGTACCTGAAGTAGGACGCGACCAACTCGGAACTACCTCAATCTTCTGAGGATCAACCTTGATACCCTCTCCGGATACCACATGCCCCAAAAATGCCACGAAATCCAACCAAAACTCACACTTGGAGAATTTAACATATAATTTCTGCTCTCGCAAGGTCTGGAGCACGAGTCTCAAATGTTGCTCATGCTCCCCCAGGCTACGGGAGTAAATCAAAATGTCATCAATGAAGACAATGAGGAAGGAATCAATATACGGCCTGAACACCCTATTCATCAAGTCCATAAAGGTTGTTGGGGCGTTAGTCAAACCAAAGGACATCACTAGGAACTCATAATGGCCATACCTCGTACGAAAAGCAGTTTTCGGTACATCTGAAGCCCGAATCTTCAACTGATGATACCCTAATCTCAAGTCCATCTTAGAAAACACACGAGCACTCTGCAACTGGTCCAAATAATCATCGATGCGAGGCAAGGGATACTTGTTCTTAATGGTAACCTTGTTCGAATGGCGGTAATTAATACACATCCACATAGACCCATCCTTCTTCTTCACAAATAGAACTAGAGCACCCCATCNATACGATACGGAGGGATAGATATAGGCTGAGTATCTGGGGCTAAATCAATGCAGAAATCAATATCACGGGCCGGAGGCATGCCCGGAAGATCCGAAGGAAATACATCAGCATACTCTCGAACAATTGGCACAGAATCAATCGTTGGAGACTCGGCGGTGGTGTCCCGCACATAAGCCAAATAGGCTAGACAACCCTTCTCGACCATATGTTGAGCCTTCAAAAATGAAATAACCCGGCTGGATGTGCTAACTGAAGAACCCCTCCATTCCAGCCTAGGAGACTCAGGCATGGCCAAAGTAACTATCTTGGCATGGAAATCGAGCACGACATGATAAGGAGATAGCCAATCCATGCCCAGGATAACCTCAAAATCAACAATGTCGAGCAATAAAAGGACGGCTCTGGTCTCAAACCCACAGAAGGTGATCACACAAGACCGATACACCCGGTCTACCACCACAGAGTCGCCCACAAGAGTGGACACATATATAGGAGATCCCAAAGACTCTCGAGAGACATCCAGAAAAGGAGCAAATAAGGTTGAAACATATGAATAAGTGGATCCCGGATCAAATAATACTGAAGCCTCTCTACCACATACTGAGATAATACATGTGATCACGGCGTCTGAAGCCACTGCATTTGATCTCGCCTGAAAGGAATAAACACTGGCGGGAGCACCGGAAGGCTGAGCTCCCCCAGAACGTGCTGGAGCTGACTGACCCCCTCCGGACTGGCCTCCCCCTCTAGGACGGCCCCTGCCAACTTGACCCCCCACCCCTAGGTGGTAGAACTGCTGGTGCTGAAACCGCGGGCTGCTGACTCTGCTGCACGACCTTGCTCCGGTACCTGGGATAAAACCTCCATGTGTTGCCCAGGTCCCCACACTCTAAGCAACCCCCTGGCACTACTACTCGCTGCCCTGAAGAAGAGGAACCCCGAATAGCTGAAGAGCGGTGTGAATCCTCTGGTAAAGCAGTGAGATAAGAACTGGAGGATCTTTGATGGCTAGAATAAGTGTTGGGTGCACTCTGGATAGCTGGAGGATGACAGGAGCGCTCTGGCATGGCACTAAACTGGGGCCTGGGTGGAATAACCCTAGGAGGCAATGGTGGTGCTGAATAGGTAGGCCTGCTGAACTGACTACCTCCCATCGGACCCCTGACCCTAGCTGGAGCACCTCTAAAATCACCTGTGAACCTTGGCCTCTTGTCCGGCTGACTCTGCTCCCTGCTCCTCATCCGGTATCCCTCAATTCATCGAGCTATCTCGACCACAAGCTAGTACGGGGTACCCATCTCCACATCTCGAGCCATGGTGGACCTAATACCTGGATGCAACCCTGCTACAAACCTCCGAAGTCTCTCAGCATGGGTGGGTAAAATCATAAGAGCATGGCGTGACAGCTCTAAAAATTTGGCCTCGTAATCCGTCACAGACATCTGCCCCTGCTCCAACCGCTAAAACTAACCCATCAACTCTTCCCTCTCAGAGGGTGGAATATATCTGTCCAAGAACATCTGCGTGAACTGCTCCCAAGTGATAGTAGGAGAATCGGTTGGCCTGCTGAGAATATAATACTGCCACCACCTGCGAGCTCTGTCCTCTAGCTGGAATGCAGTGAAATCCATCCCATGGGACGCTAGGATTCCCATGTTGTGTAGTCTATCCCTTCATCTATCAATGAAATCCTGGGCATCCTCCCCTCGCTCACCCCCAAAGACTGGAGGGCGTAAGCGGGTCCATCTGTCTAACATCTTATGCTGGCCACCACCCACAATTGGTCTGGGCTCTGGTGCTGCTGCTGCAGACTGGGCATCATCCACGAGCAGTGTACCTGGGGTGGGATGTAATGCTGCTGTCAGACCTACGGCCTGGGCACTAGGGGTCTTGGCTCCCCCTCCCGCCTGTGAAGTGCAGGGTCTTCTGGAAATAAACCAACTTGGGACATGGTGTCTATGAGCCTTATCATACGGCCCATGGCTTCCTGAAAGCCCGGCGCCGTCATAAAGTCTACGGGTGCCGGATCTGCTGGGGACACCTCATCCTGCTCCTCTAATATAGGGTCCTCTGGTGGCGGGACCGATATAGCTCTAGGACGCCCTCGTCCCCTACCACGAGCAGGTGCTCTACCCCTGCCCCTACCACAGCCTGGAGCGCCAAGGGCGGCACCCTCTCCCGGATCTGGCACATGAGATGCACGCGTCCTCACCATCTGTGAGAGAATAGAATCATGAATTTAGTAAATTACAGACTGCACGATAGAGTAAGAACGAGTAGAGGTTTCCTAACATCCTGTAGCCTCCTGAAGATAAGTACAGACGTCTCCGTACTGATCTGCAAGACTCTACTAGGTACGCCCGGGACTCGTGAGACTTACGTGAACCTAGAGCTCTGATACCATGTTGTCACGACCCAATTTCACACACGGGTCGTGATGGCGCCCAACAACAGTGTTAGGCAAGCCAACATAAATTCTACTAAGTGTTACCCTTCCCATGTGATTAATAAATCCAACTTTTTACCAGTTGTTAAACATCTAAACATGATACCTAGCCTGATCAAGATAACATATACACATATGAACAGCCCCAAAACCCAAAATATATATCACGTGTGTGCCAGGAACTAGTGTCACGAGTGTCACGGGAGCTATCAGGATATACAAGGAGGATATATCCACATATATACAAATCCACAGTCTGAACGGAAGAGACAGGGAAAATAACCAAAGGAAACTCCAGGGTGATGCCAGGAATCGCCAGGAAGAGCAGCTCACCGTGAAGTATAACCAACACCGGTCAATATCTAGCACCGGACTAATAATCAGACGTACCAACCTCCGGACCTGTACAGTCAAGTACAGAAGAAAAGAAAGTGCAGCATGAGTACATACATAAATATGTACCTAGTGAGTATCCCGCCTAATCTCGAAGAAGTAGTGAGGAGAACGACAGCAGCATGAGTACATACATAAATATGTACCTAGTGAGTATCCCGCCTAATCTCGAAGAAGTAGTGAGGAGAACGACAGCAGCATGAGTACATACATAAATATGTACCTAGTGAGTATCCCGCCTAATCTCGAAGAAGTAGTGAGGAGAACGACAGCAGCATGAGTACATACATAAATATGTACCTAGTGAGTATCCCGCCTAATCTCGAAGAAGTAGTGAGGAGAACGACAGCAGCATGAGTACATACATAAATATGTACCTAGTGAGTATCCCACCTAATCTCGAAGAAGTAGTGAGGAGAACGACTCGATACTCACTAAGGTTCAACAGTAAATAAGTAAGCAAGATGTAAGGAAAACAGTAGGCATGTAAGAAAAATAACCAAGTACATCAGTATTAGACATCAACTAACAATCCAACATCCACCAAGGTTGGTATCCGTCGTGGCGTACGGCCCAATCCCATTCTATAATCCTCGTTGTGGCGTACAGCCCGATCCACCCTGTAGTCTCAATCTCGCCGTGGCATACGGCCCGATCCCATCCTGTAGTCTCAATCTTGCCGTGGCGTATGGCCCGATCCCATAATATACTCTCTCATCACTCTGCCATGTCTTACGGCCTGATCCCACAATATAATCAATCATCACTCTGTCGTGGCGTATGGCCTGATCCAACAATACAGTAAATCATCACTCTGCCATGGTGTACGGCCCGATCCCATCCCGTGATTTCTCTTATCACACTTAAATCAAGCCAAGTATCACAACGTTCAAAGACAACGATACCAATCACACAAGAATACAAGTCATATTTAGGCTATAACAGGGAAAGACAATGAACATGTTGTGTCCTAACAACCCGGACGAAGCAGTAATATCCACTACGTACGGACTCTCGTCACTTGGTGCGTACGTGGCCCCCAAACAAGATCACATAGCAATCAAGGTTACCTAGAGGGACAATTTCCCTCTTACGAGGGCAGAAAGGAGACTCACCTTGATAAAAGCACTCCTCGGACCAAGGACCGGATCAAAAGATGCGCCCGAACTCCGAAACTACTCCTGACGGCTCACAACTAGCCAAACATGATGTAATTGAATCAATTTAAGGTTCAAGAAGAAGGATTAGCAAGAATCCCTAAAATTTAACATTCTTGACGATTTTTGAAATTTTGACCCCGGGCCCACGTGTTCGGATTTCGAAAATTATTTGAGGGATAGATTACCCAAAGCCTAAGGAGCAAAATTATATGATTTATACAAGAATTCATGGTCTCAAGTGGATAATTCACAAATTATTCAAAAGCCCTAGAATTTCTATCCCATTTTATGATTTTGATATTTTGAGAATTAAACTAGTTGAATTCTATGTATAATTGGAAATTTAGAGGGAAATTACTAACCTTTGATGATAAGATTCTTGGACAGCCTTTCCCCTAGCTCAAACGCTCTCTAATGGAGGTTAAAGATGGGAAAAAATGAAGAAATCCCGTGTTTTTGGTCCTTAAATAAGTCTGTCTCACAGGGATTTTTGCACCTGCGACTTTGGGACCGCAGGTGCGGTCCCGCACCTGCGAGGAAGATGGCCGCACCTGCGGAGGTTAGGCCGTGGAGCTGGGGTCGCACCTGCGAGGGAAAATCCGCACCAGCGGAGTCACACCTGCGAAGGTACCCCGCACCAGCGGGCACAAGTCCGCACCTGTGAAAGAGGAGGGGTCCATGAGTTTTCCGCACCTGCGTGAAGGGGATCGCAGGGGCGAGCTTCCGAGCCCCTGACAAATTATACCAACAAGTCCCAAATCATATGAAGGACTCACTTGAACTTATGGAACACTCAAAACATCGCTAAAACTCAAAATCACCCTCCAAACCCCTTGAATTCAACTTAAGAACTTTAAGAAATTCTAGATTTTATTCCATTGCATTGAACGAGTCTACTACTCAGAATGACCTCAAATTTTGCACGCCGGTAATAATTAACATCTCGAAACTATTCCCAGTCTCAAAATTCCGTTCGGACCTCGAAAACACAAAAATGCGTCCCAAACCAACGTATGGACTTAAGGAACTTCTTGTTTCAATATTGGGCGTCGAAATGCCCCCGGGTCATCAGAAACCCAATCCAAACATACGCCTAAGTACGAAATCATCACACGAAGCTACTAGAACCGATGAAACTCGATTCCGGGGTCGTTTACCCAAAATGTTGACCAAATTCAAACTTGGCCTTAAAGGCCAGCCTTAAGGAACCAATTGTTCCTATTGCACTCAAAACACCTCTGAATCCCGGACCACCAGTCCCCGTAATTCATAAATCATAAAATGCCGCTATGGGAAATTTCATTTAGGGGAACGGGGTACGATAACGCAAAATGACCGGTCGGGTCGTTACAGGCAGGGTATGAACCGAGTAAGGGGCTTGGTAAAAAGTTTCAAGGTATCTCCAAACTAGTACAACTGAAGTGCCATGGCACAAACTTCGAGCTCAGATATTAGTATACCTATAAGGAATATCAGAATTGGTCACCACCATGGCGTGGTGCATACTATCCTCTTAAGCAACCCGTGCCACACCTGAATCAGACCTTCCAGCAGGCCGATACAATATGGGGATAAGAGGAAGAAGAAGATGTGGCAGCATTGAGGAATTTGTTCTTGAAAGACGGTGATATGGATTGTTGTGTAATAATTGAGGAGGAGGAGGAAGAAGGCCTCACTATTCAAACAGTGGAGAAGGGAGCATCTCTCAAGAATTGGACCGCTAAACCATTAAGGGCCCGACGAGTCCCGAGGTAGCAAGGTTGATTGTATTGTTTACCATTGAAAATGATTTCCTCTTTGGCATTTTTTTTTAAATAATATTTTCAATGTTCCATTGCGAAAACTTTATTTGAAATCATTTTGTTTAACATTTTAAATGCCTTGATTTTTTATTATTACTATTTTTCTTTCATATCTTTATCCCTACAGCATTGATATTTCTTATATTGATGAACCAACGACTGTGACATGTAATGAGACAATGCAACAGAAGGACAGTGACTCAGAAGAAATAAAAGATGAGGATGTAATACATGAGGTAATTGTCAGAGAAGTGGAGAACATTGAGAACAAGCCCAAGTCCAACATGGACGAGACCGAGACCGAGATAGTCAACTTGGGAGATTCCGAAATTATCAAGGAAACTCGTATAAGCATCCATTTGTCACCGTCAGAGAAAGAAGAATACACTCAATTCCTGAAATAATATGAGTATATCTTTGCATGGTCATACGACGATATGACAGGGTTGAGCACATCCATAGTGGCTCACAAGTTACCTTCAAATCCAATGTGTCTGCCAGTGAAGCAAAAACTCAGAAAATTCAAGCCAGACACGAGCATGAAAATCAAGGAGGAAGTCACTAAGCAGATCAAAGCCAAGGTCCTCAGAGTAGTTGAGTACCCAACTTGGTTGGCCAATATTGTACCAGTTCTGAAGAAAGATGGGAAATTCAGAGTCTGTGTTGATTATCGGGATCTAAACAGAGCAAGTCCCAATGATGATTTCCCGCTACCAAACATACACATTCTGATCGACAATTGTGCCAAGCAAGAACTCCAGTCCTTTGTAGATTGCTTTGCAGGTTACAATCAGATCTGAATGGATGAAGAATACGTCGAGAAAACAACCTTCATTACACAGTGGGGAGTGTACTGCTACAAAATGATGCAATTCTATCTAAAGAATGTTGGGGCCACCTACATGAGGGCCCTGACAACCATTTTCCATGACATGATACATAAAGAGAGAGGTATATGTTGACGATGTCATCATAAATTCCGAGAGGGCTATAGATCACATAATAGATTTGAAAAAATTCTTTGACCGGCTGCGAAAGTACAATCTAAAGTTAAATCCCGCAAAGTGGGCATTCGGGGTTCCTGCCAGAAAATTGTTGGGATTTATCGTTAGTCGCTGAGGAATAGAGTTGGACCCGTCAAAGGTTAAAGCCATCCAGGAACTACCACCACCAAAAAGCAAGAAGGATGTGATGAGTTTGTTGGGACGTCTCAACTACATCAGTCATTTCATAGCACAATCTACAGTCATATGCGAGCCGATTATCAAAATGCTGAAGAAGGATGCCGCAACCAGTTGAACCGAGGATTGTCAAAAGGCTTTTGAAAAAATCAAAAAATACTTGTCCACACCACCAGTCTTAGTCCCGCCAGAGCTTGGTAAACCACTACTACTCTACCTTGCAGTGTTAGATGGAGCCTTCGGTTGTGTTCTGGGACAACATGACGTAATGGCAAGAAAAGAACAGGCCATCTACTACTTAAGCAAGAAGTTCACTCCTTATGAAGCACAATACTCTCTACTGGAACGCACTTGTTGCGCTCTAACCTAGATAGCTCAGAATCTAAGGCACTACTTCTATGCCTATACCACATATCTCAAATCAAGGATGGATCCCCTGAAGTACATATGTCAGAAACCTATGCTTACTGGGAAGCTGGCCAAGTGGAAAATCTTGCTGAGTGAGTTCGACATTATCTATGTAACTCATAAAGCAGTCAAGGGATACGCATTAGCAGATCATCTTGCTGATCCTGTATGAGGAAAATACGAACCCCTAAAAACGTATTTTCCTGATAATGAGATATCATTCATAGGAGAAGATATTGCTGAAGCCTACGAAGGTTGGAGGATGTTTTTCGACGGAGATGCAAATTTTAAATGAGTGGGTATCGGAGTCGTCTTGGTATCAGAAACCGGTCAGCATTATCCGGTGTCTGCAAAACTCAGATTCCCATGCACTAACAACATGGTGGAATATGAAGCCTTCATATTAGGGCTCAACCTGGCTGTTGATATGAATATTCAGGAACTACTGGTAAACAGCGATTCAGACCTGCTGGTACATCAAGTACAAGGAGAATGGGCTACCAAGAATTCCAAAATATTTCCATATCTGCATCATGTACAAGAAATGAAGAAGAGGTTCACAAAGATAGAACTTTGGCATGTCCCCAGAATTCAAAATGAATTCGCAGACGCATTGGCCACCTTGTCATCAATGATACAACATCTAGACAAGAATTTCATCAATCTCATTCTGGTGAGGATCCATAATCAGCTGGCATACTGTGCTCATGTTGAAGAAGATACGGACGGACACCCCTGGTTCCACGACATCAAAGAATATTTGACAAAAAGAGAATACCCAGAGCGTGCGAACCATACTCAGAAATGCACCCTTCGGAGATTGTCCAATAACTTCTTTCAAAGCGGAGGAACCCTATACAGGAGAACTCACGATCTGGGACTATTAAGGTGTGTTGACGCAAAAGAGGCTTCCAAATTGCTCAATGAAATAAATGTCTGAACCTACAGCCCACATATGGACGGCTTTATCTTTGCCAAGAAGATACTTAGGGCCGGATACTTTTGGATGACCATGGAAACAGACTGCATACGGTACGTTCAGAAATGCTACCAATGTCAGATACATGCAGACATCATACGGGTGCTGCCAAACGAACTTAATGCAACAAGCTCACCTTGGCCTTTCGCTGCCTGGGGAATGGATGTCATCAGCCCAATTGAGCCCACCGCTTCAAATGGGAACTGGTTCATTTTAGTGGCCATCGACTACTTCACCAAATGGATTGAAGCTGCATCTTACAAAGGGGTAACCAAGAAAGTCATCGTAGATTTTGTAAGAGACCGAATTGTTTGTCGATTTGGGGTTCCAGAGTCCATCATCACTGACAATTCCGCCAATCTCAATAGTGATCTGATGAAAGCCATGTGTGAAACTTCCAAAATCAAGCACAAGAATTCCACATCATACAGGCCTCAAATGAATGGAGCCGTAGAGGCCGCCAACAAAAACATCAAGAAGATACTAAGGAAAATGGTAGAGAATCACAAGCAATGGCACGAGGAATTACCATTTGCCTTACTGGGATACCATACCACAATCCGCACATCAACCGGTGCAACTCCCTATCTACTAGTTTATGGTACCGAAGCTGTCATTCCCGCCGAGGTAGAAATTCCTTCTTTAAGAATCATATAAGAAGCTGAACTCAGCGATGCAGAATGGATAAGGAACCCCTATGAGAAATTAGCCCTCATAGACGGCAAGAGGATGAATGTAGTGTGTCACGGCCAGCTCTATCAGAATAGAATCTCCAGGGCTTTCAATAAAATGGTCAAACCAAGACAGTTCATGATGGGGTAGCTGGTACTGAAACGGATCTTTCCACATAAAGATGAGGCGAAAGGAAAATTCTCTCCCAACTGGAAAGGTCCTTACATGGTTCACAGAGTATTCACTAGAGGAGCGCTCATACTCGTAGAGATGGACGGAGAAATCTGGCCAAAGCCTATCAATTCAGATGCTGTCAAAGATACTATGTGTAAACCATTTATGCTTCTTCATTTGATGTAAATTGAACTACGCTCGACCTGATTCCCGTTTAAGAGGGGATTCGTAGGCAGCCCTGTGGGTTCGGTCACAATTCAATAAAATTTCCATTTTCCCCACAATCAGAAGCTGGGGCAGAATTTTGAGGAGGACCCTCAAAATTTCGAAGCAAGTTCAGCCAACCGCAGCATATGGAGCAGTCAGAAAGGTCATCTAGTTAACTGGTCCAGAATTTTGAGGAGGACCCTCAAAATTCTGCGGCAGCGAATGTCGCAATGTCTCTAATGATGTCACAGTTACTGGTTCATCTAACTAACTTCTAAACTGCATACTACTATGTCTTTGAAAATTATACATGCATGCTTTGAAAAAGAAACTTTGCTTTAGCCAAATGCTACCCTAATAGCTTGAACAGGATCTTCAGACAGAACGGAGAAAATCAAGCAAGCAAAGGCACGAACCAAACTCCCCTAACAAAAACTCATAAATTTTCTTTGGATGCAGGACTATATCATCATTATAAACACCATCGCAATGACACAATCTCTATGTATGAAACACATTGTCAGCTAAGAATACTTCACCCTTACTCCTCTCTTTGCATGAGACTAAGCTCTGTCTCAATCCTTGCATGAGGCTAAGCCCTGCCTCCCTATTTGCATAAGGCTAAGCACTGCCTTCTCTCCGCATGAGACTAAGCTCTGTCTCAATCCTTGCATGAGGCTAAGCCCCGACTCCCTATTTGTATGAGGCTAAGCACTGCCTTCTCTGTGTATGGGACTAAGCATTGTCCCGAATCTTGCATGAGGCTAAGCCTTGTCTCAAATCAATTGCATGTGGCTAAACCTTGCCTCCCTATTTACACAAGGCTAAGCACTGACTTCTCTTCGCACGAGACTAATCCCTGTCTCAAATCACATGTATGAGGCTAAGCCCTGCCTCCCATTTTCATAAGGTTAAGTTATGCCTTCTCTTTGCATAGGACTAAGAAATTTCACGAACCTTGCATGAGTCTAAGCCCTGTCTCCCCACTTTCATAAGGTTAATCACTGCCTTCTCTCCGCATGAGACTAAGCTTTGTCTCAATCCTTGCATGAGGCTAAGTCCTGCCTCTCCACTTGCATAAGGCTAAGCCATGCCTTCCCTTTGCGTGGGACTAATCACTGTCCCGAATCTCGCACGAGACTAAGCTTTGTCCCGAACCTTGCATGAGGCTAAGCCTTGCATCCCCACTTGCATAAGGCTAAGCATTGCCTTCTCTATGCATGGGACTAAGCACTGTCCCGAATCTTGCATGAGGCTAAGCCCTGTCTCAAATCATTTGCATATGGCTAAGCCCTGCCTCCCTATTTGCACAAGGCTAAGCACTGACTTCTCTTCGCATGAGACTAAACCCTGTCTCAAATCACCTGTATAAGGCTAAGCCATGCCTTCCATTTGCATAAGGCTAAGCTCTGCCTTCTCTTTGCATGGGACTAAGCAATTTCCCGAACCTTGCATGAGTCTAAGCCCTGCCTCCCCACTTGCATAAGGCTAAGCTCTGCTCCCTATTTGCATAAGGCTAAGCACTGCCTTCTTTCCGCATGAGACTAAGCTTTGTCTCATTCCTTTCATGAGGCTAAGCCCTTCCTCCCCACTTGCATAAGGCTAAGCCATGCCTCCCTATTTGCATAAGGCTAATCATTGCCTTCTCTCCGCATGAGACTAAGATCTGTCCCTAACCTTGCATGAGGCTAAGCCCTGCCTCCCCACTTGCATAAGGCTAAGTCATGCCTTCCCTTTGCATGAGACTAAGCATTGTCCCGAATCTCGCACGAGACTAAGCACTATCTCTCTTCCATTGTTCTCTTCTCTCGAGCTAAGCTCTGCCCTCAATTTCACACAAGACTAAGCCCTGTCTTGTTGCTTCTAGCATCATGCCTCTTCACCTCATGGGCTGAAATATAGCTAACTTGTCTGAAGGCGTCATAGGTTGAAGGCACCATCCTCATAGCCGGAAGACATCATGTCATGGACTGAGTATCACTCAAACTTGCACATCATTATTCAAAGGAGTCATGGTTTGGAGGCACCATTCTCATGGCCCGATAACATAATTTCATAGCCTGTGAATTCCTTACCACACAATTCATGGCCCGGGACGTCATGGTCTAAGGATGTCATCCTCAACCGTCCAAAGACAGTTTTCATGGTTTGAAGGGAACTTGCATCATGTCTAAAGTTACGCAAATTTATACGTATATTCTTGCAGCACATCTTTTGATTTGCAGGTGACCCGGTGAGTAACTGTTAACCCAACAGGAGCAATCCCGCTCCATTTCCTTCAATATTTCAAATCTGACCGCTCATTATAACTGTTTCACCTATTCGAAACCTTGTGTATGTCCTTGTGACAACTCCATCGGTTCATTCCACCGGTGGATCCAGAACTACACACGGCCTGATTCCTGTAAAAACAGGGATATGTAGGCAGCTCAGAGACCAGAGTGTGGCCTATATCTCTCAAATCACTCTATTCGGTCAAAATTGGCCATCATATCTTTACCCGCCAACTCTTTCATCCTTCCCGGGTAAAGAGGGGCAGCTGTTGATACCTAATTTTTTCCATATATATTTCAAAAATACATATATACTTTCAAAATAGTGCATGAGCATCAACTAGTATTTTTCCATAATTTTCTATAATTAAGGATTTTTAATTAATTTATTCCAGAATTTTATTAACTAAATAATTACTAATTGCGTCACAAATGATTTTATAATAATTTTATTACTTAATTTTTATTATTTATATTTATATTAAGCTTTAATCATTTTATGCATAATTATATTTACATCTTTAGGTTATATTTGCAATAACTTTGCAATAATAGCCCATGCATGTATAATTACTTTACTTACACGGAAAATGATATTCTATATTTTTATAATACTAAGTAATTATTTTAAATCATTTTTCATATATAAATAGAATTTTAATCATTTATTAATTATTTTTATAAATTATTTTACTGATTTAATTGGGTATTTAAAACCTAGCCTCTTTTATTTTTCAATTTCGGACCTAACGCAAGCCCAATACACCAGCCCGGTACCAAAATACCGATACCCATCCAACCCAGACCCATACCCATCCAAATTAACCCGCCCGACCTAAGATCTAATCCTAACTGTTGATCTCTCGAGATCAAGGGCTACCGATACCCCTAACACTTTTAATTATACTTACACCCCTAACCCTAATTCATTTCCCCGTCTACCCGCCGTCACTAAACCCCTTCCTCTCATCTCCTCTCAACTCACCTCTCACCTTCTGAAACCCTAGCACTGTAACCCCCATTTCCCCTTCGATTCTAACTCAGAGATGGAATCCATTAATGATTCCCTTACCTTATTAGCCCTCTCCTATTACTGGTTAACCGATTATGGTATTACATAATAACTTTCCTAACATGGCAAACATATCTCTCTTACTTTGAACCAAATCTGGTTCGAACCTTCACTTATTTCCGTCTATGTTCATTATCGTCCCTTTATGGTATGAATCTCTGAGATTTTTGTTCGATTCTTCACTTACCCTGTTCAGATCTGTTATAGTTTTCTATTTTTTGTTAAATATTTTCCTTTAATGTTTTTGTGCATCTCTATTATGATTTTTTCTAACAAATTTTTTACCCTAAAAACTAGGGTTTTGATTCTTAAAAAATCGAACCAAATCTGGTTCAATCTTTAATGTTTCTGATTATCCGTCTCTATGCATCTTTATTATAGTTTTTACTTTGATATTCTTGACCAATTTTAATTACCCTAAAAATTAAGGTTTCGATTTTAACAGATTTTTGCCAAACCCGTTTCAACCTTTAATGTTTCAATCTCTGTGTATTTCCTCTATTACTTCTGACTGATTTCACTTACCCTAAAATTTAGGTTCAAACCTTAATTATTTCCGTCTATATGTCTTTGTATTTTTTCCTTATTTCTAGGGTTTTTGACTATTTGATTATTTTTCTTTTAATGTTTCTGTCTATCTGTCTTTAACCATGGCCGTTAATTGCTGACTAATTTTACTTACCCCAAAATTAGGGTTTTAAAATCAGTCTTTCCTTTTTGTATAGTACTGGTATTTCCTTATTTTTCGTTCGATTTACCTATTCTTACCTTATTTGGTCTGGCATTTGGTTGTTAATTTATTCTATTTTCCTTAACCTAAGTAATACTGGCATGATTTTATGCTATTGATTGAAACTGACTTTAAACTAATTCTGTTAATTGATTACAATACTTATTTGTCTATGATTGACTTATTACCGTATTTGTCTGCCTCATTGAGTACTATTTAAACCCCTTCTCCCTCTCCCTTGATACAGACTCGAACTCTCATTTTTTACTCGCTAAAAACTTAAGCTCTCTTTGTTCTGATTTCTGTACTAAGTGGTTATTGTTTGGCCAGAAGAAAGCCAAGGCCAAATTACTCTGTAACTTAACTGCTATTGCATATTTACTTGCTCTCTTCTCAACGGGTATGCCTTAACCTTTATAATTTCATTCTCCATGCTTTGTTTGACTAGCATGTTTCAATTCCTAGCATGATTTTGTCCTTTTTATGACTATATGATTTCATTTGGTAATACTGTTAACTTAATACTAATTTTTTCAAATAGCATGAATACTCTCCTAAGTTAATATAATGTTTAGTTTGTTTCATTAACCTGTTCTGAACTTTATAAGGTACTATAAGCATGTAATCAAATATGTTTGTTGCCTAACACATCTGCTATGTCTGTCTATTTCATGTACTTTGCTAACTTAGTGCTTCTGCCTAATTGTTTCTATGATTAAACAATGATTGTCATAAGTCCAGTATAATTACTTAGCTTGATCAAATTTCAATCTGTTTGAACTATGTGCTAAGCATCAGTTCTGTTTGTTTTCTTGATGTAGTTTTTGCCTGCAACTCTATGTTTTGAACTTTCTTTCTTCTGAAATTGAACTGTTTTTTTAACCTGCCCCTACCCCCTTTTATGTACTGATTTTTAAGACCCCACTCTTAGTCATTTAAGTTCTCAACCACCCTAGTGTGAGCACTGTCTATGGTCCACTTGAGACTCCTTTGAACTCTGACACACTAGGAACTGGTTTTCCAATCTCTTGAACTATCTTCTGAATGTGGTTCCAGAGTGAGCATTGCCCTGGGTCCCTTGAGGCCCTTGGGAACTTTGACACACTGGAAACTTGGTTCTAATGTGCTATGAATCTCTATGATGTGCTTCAAAGTGGCTATGGCTGGAAGGCCTAGTTCCCAGGTTTATTTGGGCCTATGAAGGCTCCCTATAGTGTAATTATTTCCATTATGTAATTCATTTGATATTTTGGGCTGTAATAATCTCTGTAATAATAGATTTTGGGTTAATTAGTAAAAGCTGGGGGTCTTCTTATTTTCTTTACCAAACTGGATAGAAATCCTGCCTATAGGATTTAACTATGCTAATTGAGCTATGTGAGTACTATATTGTGTTTAGAAATCCTGCTTATAGGAATTTCCTGATCATTTGGATTCTGTATTTACGCTTGCATACTAGAGAACCTGCTTATAGGACTTCCGTTAATTTTGTATTCGCATTTCATGTTAGAAATCCTGCTCATAGGATCCACCAATCAACAAATGTGCATTAGTGACCATGCCTATAAGACCTTATTGTTTGAGTTAATTGTCCTTCTTGGCGATCTGTTTAATTTCTACCTATACACAACTAATTAATATCATGCTTATAAGATAAACAATTAGCCTCACACCTAGAGATCATTTCTATAGGATAAAAAGGTCAATTTAAAACCTCGAAATCATGCCTATAAGGTTTAAATCAATAGATATCATGCCTATAGGACCAAAATCAATTTCAAATTTAGAAATCATGCCTATAAGGTTTAAATCAATAGATATCATGCCTATAGGACCAAAATCAATTTCAAATTTAGAAATCATGCCTATAAGTTTTAAATCAGCTCAGCATTTAGAAAGCATGCCTATAGGAAATTAAAACTTGTCGTTATAAGTTAAAATCAGTATTACACTTGGAAACCATGTTTATAGGTCTATAATTTGTAAACTCGTAGAAATCATGCCTATAGGATTCTGTTAATCAATTCTAAATTAAACAAATTATGGCCATTACTTAGGCAATTTGTAGGACTCATTAATGATTTTGGGCTTAAAATTATGACATAATATCTGCTTGGAATGCCCAGATTCGTGCTGAATAAAACTAGTAGGAAAAAAAATAGGTCACAATGCTCGCCTTAATAAAATTGTCATTATATTATGTTTCCGCTCATATAGATTTCATGCCCATAGGATCCTAAAATTAACAAAGTTCGCTGATTCAACCACGTGCCTTTGTTGTCTACTTGTGGAGGTCAATGTGAGCCCTTATTTGTTTATTTGAAAGTCCTATTTTTCTTTTGTTTGTCGCCTAGATTTATCATTTTTAAGTAACATAGATTGGTCTAGAACCATCATAAATAGAGTTCCTAACACCTCCAGTGCCATAGGTAAAGGACAGGTAGTGCACGCATAAGGAATGAGCTAGAAGTTATTAAAACGCTTAGGTAACAACTGAAAGATAGTAATTGGGTAGTAAGGAGATGATAGCCTGTGCGCTAATGCTATGAGTAACACCTCAACTTGGGGAAGTTACAAAGTATTTCATGGAACCTTTAATCCTTTTTAAAGTAACTTGTATTGTCCAAATTGTTTTCCTCCCCTTTTAGACTAATTCACTTAATTTAAGTTCGGCCGGGACCCACCGTTGTGGACCTCCAGGGGTGCCTAACACCTTCCCCTCGAGGTAATTTGAGCCCTTACCCGATCTCTGGTGATGCAAATTGGTTTATGAGTTAATTGCTCTAGGTGCCCTAACGCACCTTAATCTGTTAGGTGGCGACTCTTCCAATCCCTTACCCAATCTCAAAATTAAGGAGTTTTCCCTGAAATGTCGAAACCCGATTTCGCGAGAAAAAGGGGGCCCGACAGCATGGCGACTCTGCTCGGGATATTTCTAGGCTCTTACCATAACGAACCTGGTTTTGTGAATTAGTCTTTAAACATGTCTTTATTATTCCGTCGTTACTTGCATATCCCTTACCCTCCCCACTTTATGTGTATTTATTTGCCTATCTTCAGTTATTTATGATTTCTCTTTCTTGTTTTATTACTCTATACTGTGGAAACTAACTTGTCTCTTTGTTTTCTTTCTTAACTGCCTTTACAATTATTAAATACCGCATTTATCGTTTTTCCATCGTGCAAATATGTGACAACGTGCTATTTTCTGTCGCATAATCATGCACAACATTATAATCCACTTGTGCGTAATTAATACCATAGCAATGATTGATGAGTGTTTTCACTCTTCCTATATCACCCTATTTGAATTTGGAAAGGCTTATTTGCGGTAAACCTAGTCGATTAGCGGTGCAGTCGACGGTTTCGTGCCTTTCCCTCTCAAGTCGTCCGCTTGATGGTACCAGTCATGCGTAATTAATACCATAGCAACGCTTGATGAGTGTTTTCTCTCTTCCTATATCACCCTATTTGAATTTGGAAAGGCTTATTTGCGGTAAACCTAGTCTATTAGCAGTGCAATCGACGGTTTTGTGCCTTTCCCTCTCAAGTCGTCCGCTTGAGAGTACCAGTCTAGACTTCTATAAAAACCTTACTTAGATTATAATTGTAAATGCATCATGGTCAAACCTAGCATGGATTAATATGTTGTCCACATAATAACCCTTTAAGAAAAGCCTTGTCCAAAGTCTACTGGGGTTTCCATAATCCCAACGGACGCAACCACGATCTGTGCATTAATTTGGAGAAATAAGTGCAAATATGCTAATCATTAAATCCCTAACCTTTCTAATTTCATTCTCTATGCTTTGTGTACTAGCATGTTTCATTTCCTAGCATGATTTTGTCCTTTATATGACTATATGATTTCATTTGGTAATACTGTTAACTTAAGAGTAAGTTATTTCAAATAGCATGAATACTCTCCTAAGTTAATGTAAGGTTTAGTTTGTTTCATTAACATGTTCTGAACTTTATAAGGTACTATAAGCATGTAATCAAATATGTTTGTTGCCTAACTCATCTGATATGTCTGTTTATTTCATGTACCTGGCTAACTTAGTTGTTCTGCCTAATGGTTTCTGTGATTAAACAATGATTGTCATAAGTCCAGTATAGTTACTTAGCTTGATCAGATTTCAATCTATTTGAACTATGTGCTAAACATCAATTCTGTTTGTTTTCTTGATGCAATTTTTGCCTGCAACTCTATGTTCTGAACTTTCTTTTTTCTAAAATTGAACTATTTTTTTTAAAACCTTCCCCTACCCCCTTTTATGTACCGATTGTTAAAACGCCGCTCCTAGTCATTTAGGTTCTTAACCACCCCAGTGTGAGCACTGTCTATGGTCCACTTGAGACTCCTTTGAACTCTAACACACTGGGAACTGGTTTTCCAATCTCTTGAACTATCTTCTGAATGTGGTTGCAGTGTGAGCATTTCCCTGGGTCCCCTTAGGCCCTTGGGAACTTTGACACACTGGAATCTTGGTTCTAATGTGCTATGAATCTCTATGTTGTGCTTCAAAGTGGCTATGGCTGGAAGGCCTGGTTCCCAGGTTTTTTGGGCCTATGAAGGCTCCCTATAATTTATTATTTCCATTATGTAATTCATTTGATATTCAGGGCTGTAATAATCTCTGTAATAACAGATTTTGGGTTAATTAGTAAAAGTTGGGGGGCCTTCTTATTTTCTTTACCAAACTGGGTAGAAATCCTGCCTATATGATTTAACTATGCTGATTGAGCTATGTGAGTACTATATTGTGTTTAGAAATCCTGCTTATAGGACTTGCCCGATCATGTGGATTCTGTATTTACGCTTGCATACAAGAGAACCTGCTTATAGGACTTCCGTTAATTCTGTATTCGCATTGCATGTTAGAAATCCTGCTCATAGGATCCACCAATCCAACAAATGTGCATTAGTGACCATGCCTATAGGACCTTGTTGTTTGAGTTAATTGTCCTTCTTGGCGATCTGTTTAATTTCTGCCTATACACAATTAATTAATATCATGCTTATAGGATAAAAAATTAGCCTCACACCTAAAGATCATGTCTATAGGATAAAAAGGTCAATTTCAAACTAGAAATCATGCCTATAGCGTTTAAATAAATAGATATCATGCCTATAGGACCAAAATCAATTTCAAATTTAGAAATCATGCCTATAAGTTTTAAATCAGCTCAGCAGTTAGAAAGCATGCCTATAGGAAATAAAAAGCTGTCTTTATAAGTTAAAATCAGTATTACACTTAGAAACCATGTTTATAGGTCTATAATTTTTAAACTCGTAGAAATCATGCCTATAGGATTCTGTTAATCAATTCTGAATTCAACAAATTCTGGCCATCACTTAGGTAGTCTATAGGACTCATTAATGATTTTGGACTTAAAATTGTGACATATTACCTGCTTGGAATGCCCAGATTCGTGCAAAATAAAATCAGTAGGCAAACAAATAGGTCACAATGCTCGCCTTAATAGAACTTTCTTTATATTATGTTTCTACTCATATAGATATGCTGCCTATAGGATCCTAAAATTAACGAAGTTTGTTGATTCAACTGCGTGCCTTTATTGTCTACTTATGGAGGTTAATGTGAGCTCTTATTTGTTTAGTTGAAAGTCCTATTTGTCTTTTGTTTATCGCCTAGATTTATTATTTTTAAGTAACATATATTGGTCTAGAACCATCCTAAATAGAGGTCCTAACACCTCCAGGGCCATAGGTAAGGGACAGGTAGTGCACGCATAAGGAACAAGCTAGAAGCTATTAGAACGCTTAGGTAACAACTGAAAGATAGTAATTGGGTAGTAAGGAGATGATAGCCCGTGCGCTTATGCTATGAGTAACACCCCAACTTGGGGAAGTTACAAAGTATTGCATGGAATGATTCTATATGCTAAAAAACCTAGGAACCCCTTTAACTAAAAGTCTCGTCACTACTTCGGCGAGGTTAGACAAGATACTTACCACATGGGGTCGGTTGTACTGATACTGCACTTCTTCCAACTCCGTGCAGACTATTGGAGCGGGGTTGTTGAAGAAGTCGGGAGTTGACCCTGAAGATGTTCGTGTATTCTGGATAGAAGATGCCACTTGTCCTTGGTAGTTTTAGACATTATTAATCTGTTCATGTTGTTTTCAAACATATCATGTGACTAATTCTATTTGTTTTGTAAATTCAAAATCCTAGAAGCTCATGATTTGTAGTACCAATTCTTGGGTAGATTTGTAATAGTTCAGATAAAAATCCTATTTTAATATCCTATAAGTTTATTTGGTTTGTATATTTTTTTAATTGGCTTACCTAACGGCTCAAGTTAGGTGCCATCATGACCTGTGATTTTTGGGTCGTGACAAGGTGGTATTAGAGCATTAGGTTTGTAGGTTCTACGAGTCATGAGCAAGTGTCTAGTAGAGTCCTGCATATCGATATGATGACGTCCATACCTATCTTCGTGAGGCTACAGGGCATTTAGGAAATTTTTCCCTTTCTTCATTCCTTATCATTGGTCCTTGTTTCAGATTGAAACCTATGACTTTGACTCCTTCAAATCGCTCATATTTGGTGTCGTGCACCTAGTATTCGCTAGGTGTCGACGATCGGTGATGCGGCGGATAGATTTCGACGAGCTATGGATGCTTGATTATCATTGTGATGTGTTGTCTAGCCTCAGAAATGGGTGTAGTGTTATATCTTCTAGTCTTTCATTTGTGGTATGAAGCGGCTTCATATGTCTGGTTGGTAAGCACAGATTTGGGAAGATTGGCTGGTGGCCAAGCTATTATGATTAAGGTGAGTTCATGGCAAGGTGTCAATTTGAGTATAACCGGCAGGCCATCTCCTGCCTGATGAGTTTGGATCGTATGTCTCGTATAAGGTATTCCTTCGGTGGAGTGCATATGTCATCATTTCAGAGCATTTGGGGAAGTTGTGTGACTATTTCAAAGAGAGGTAAGCGCTTGGTATGGTCTTCGAGGTGCTCTTTGATCAGCATTGCATGAGTTTTGAAGTATTCCGTAAATAGACGTTCAAGGTCGGGCATGCTGTGAAGATACGGTGCTTTGAGGCGTTCTATGGCTTCGAGCTAAGTGGTGGAGTCTGCTAATGACTATCGGATTGTAGGGTCATGGGTCGTATGAGTTTTCGGGCCGGGAGGTTGTTTGGTTATTTCTTTGAATGGGCATGTGCTGGTGTAGCACGGGTTTATTGACGTGCATTAACTTTGTATTGAAGATCAGAGTAAGATGAATGGTTATCGAGACGGTTCTGGCAAGTTCCAGGTCTTATGTAGCCTTTAAGGGCTTTTGGATTTGTCTACGGGTGGGCTTGAAATGGTACTGAATGGTAATTGGATCTATGGTGTTTCCTTGTCAAGAATAGTCTACATGTCAATGTTGGAGTGATGCAAGAAATGGTTTCGGATTCCCAAGAAGTTCCCTCAGGGCGGTCATATCGGATTGAGTTACTTTCAGATTGCCAGTCTGCGTGACTCGGTTGAATTAGAGACGATTGGTTCTGATGAATTGATTATGTGTTACTGAGTTTCGAAGGATTTACCATGGTTATGACCACGATCGAAGTTGATGTCCTCTACAGGTATCAAAGCTATATTACGTATGGTGGTGTTCTCCCGGATTGAGTTAAATAGAAGATTCTCGGTTGATGAGATGCTCGATTTGCTTACGGCTTAGAGTTGTCTATGAGATTTGCGTAGTGTTACGAGTTAGCATGTTAGAGGCGATGCGTCGTGTGGGGTTGAAAAGTTGCATGTACAGGGTTGCAGTTAGGTTTGAAGGGAAGGATATGAGTTCTTGACGGTACAGACGATTTCTGGTGTTTAAGGTTTTGGCTGGCACTATATGTTTTCACCAAAACGCATGTTGGAAGATACATTGTGTTTTGATTTATGGGTGCATTACCGAAAGATGATGCAGTATGAGTTACGTGTCAGCCATCTAAGTAGCGGTGTTCAAATTTGGAAGGAAGATTCTGGTATTCGTGAGGTTCAGAGACTGGATATTCTCATTGGCAGGCTATTCCTTGATTGCGAGTTGTGAAAGAGTGTAGAAAATTGGGTGATTAATGGTGGGTGTTATGGAAAGGTAGCTATAGATTTTTGGAAGGTTTATTATATGTTTGAGGATGATCCAAATTTGGTTTGGGGTTATTTTGAGCCTAGTGAGGGTGTGTATGCTGTATCAGGTTGGATTTTCTTGATTTTGCGCAGTTGATGCCCCCTGTATATCATCGGGCGGGGTGGATGTTATTCGCGCCTCGGTTTATGTTGGATGTTTCTCTCTTATTCTATGATGAGCTGTAATGGTTACATGATTCTTCGCACGCATATTGTGATTCAGTTTCGGCCTCATGGAACTATGGGAGAGGTGGCCCTTGTGATGTTGCTTAGCTTATTGCACCATAGTTGTGTTTGTCTTTCTCAATAATGTTTGTTCCTAATGATTTCCCCACAGTTATATTTTGTGCACTTTGTTGTGCTTGATGTTGACGCAGATGTGATCAGTGAGCCCGAGTATTATGGCTCGATGGGTACCCTATGTGGATTGATATGATGCAATTGGGTTGTACGTCGCAATAGTACAGTGATGAAATATGACTCCTTATTCCTGTTTTGTGTAATTTGCTTCCACCTTGTTAGAAAAGTTCATAGTGAAGTGCTAAAATTTCTGGCTGTTTAGCTTATTTAGTAACTTTCTTATTTAGCTTTCTCTGGTATCTGGCAGGTCTGAGTTATTATTTGTTAGTGTACAGAACCGGGTTGTGAGGGGCTCCATATGATTATTGTTTATACTTGTCGGTGTAGCTGCTTGTGTTGGCCGAGATGAGGTTTCTAGATATGAGATTCGCGCTATTGTACTGGGCTAAGGAAGGTTTGAAAGAATAACACTATATTTTGCTGAGGATTTGGGCAACGGCCCTGGTCGGCCGAGTGAATTCTTGGCTTATTGACCAGATGAGTGGTTAAGCGATTATATGCTTTTCTTTCATCACCGGATGGGTATGAAGGTTTTTGGAACGAGGTTCTAATCGATATGAGGTTTGCTATCGGCACCGAATTTATTTTTTTGGGCAGTAATGGTGGTCAACAGTTCCTAATGTGAGTATTGAAGTGATGGGGTACGTCGTATGATTACATCTTGGGTTATGGTCATGATTTGATACAACTGGTTCAGACTTGTATAGTGCGTAGATGTGGGATTCAGATCTTGTAATAAATTCTGGATGATAAAATGGGGTTCTAAGGTTTAAGGAACAAGGTTGAAGCAGGAAACTCTAATGGTGTTGTATTGGTGGTCTTATGTGGATCAGGGTGACGAGGAATCACCCCTGGGGATGTGCTTAGTGAGGTTACACCATGGTTTAATAGTTGTGGGAAGACTCCTGGCATGTTCGAGGACGAACGTGTGTTTAAGTGGTGGAGAATGTAACGATCCGTCATGTCGTTTGGGGTATCTACACTTTGCTCGGTCTTCTGAGGGTTTGAGTACCTCTGCATGATGTATTATGACTTTCTTAAATCGTCGGTGTTGGTTTTCAAGTTACCCGGAATCAATTTGGAAGAATGAATTCAAAATTTAAGTTCTAAGTGGGAAGAGTTGACCAAGTTGGACTTTTTAGCATTTGACCTCGGAATGGAGTTTCGTCAGTTTTGTTAGCACTGTTGGGTGATTTTGGACTTGGGAACGCATTCGAATTGTAATTTGGAGGTCCGTAGTTGAATTAGTCTTGGAATGGCGAAAGTTAGATTTTGCAAAGTTTGACCGGGAATGGAATTTTTGATATCAGGGTCGGATTCCGATTCCGGAAGTTGGAATAGGTATGTTATGGCAAGTGGACTTATGTGTAAAATTTGAGACCAATCGGAGTTGATTTGATATGATTCGGACTCTCGGTTGCGATTGTTCTTGAAGTTTAGTTTGATTTTCATGCGTTTTGGCATCCGATGCGTAGTTTTAAAGTTATTTTAATGATTTGAGCGCGCGAGCGAGTTCGTGTCGTGTTTTTAGACTTGTGTGCACATTTGGTTTAGAGCCCCGAGGGCTCGGGTAAGTTTCGGATTGGGTTTAGAATGGTTTCCCTCAAAATTTGAGTGTTGGTGCTGGTGTCATCGCATTTGCGATGTATTGGTCGCAAATGCGAAGCAGCCATCGCATTTGCGAAATATTGGGTTGTTGGGTGGATTCACATTTGCAATGAAACCCTTCGCATTTGCAAGGTTGAGTTGTCCGGTTTTGCGATGACCCTGCCTCTTTTGCGAGGTTAGGGACTTCGCATTTGCAAATATTTTGTTGAAAATGCGACCTTAGTAGAAGTCCTCCAGGTTCGCTTTTGCGATAATTTGTTCGCATTTGCGGGGGTCGCATTTGTGAACCCCCTGTTGCAAATGCGACATCCGCAGCCTGTTAAGTGCTGAGGATTCCGAGTTTTTGCTTCATTTTTCATATTTTTGAACCCTAGCTTCGATATGAGGCGATTATTTGAAGAACTTCTCATACTAAATCATTGGGTAATAATCTTTAATCAATTTCCAACTATATTTCATGACTTTATACAAGATTTAACATCAAATTCATGGGAAATCTATGGAAAAACTTAGGGATTTTGTCAAAGTTTTGAAAAATGAAAATTTGAGTTTTGAGAGTTGAATAAGACTCGGATTTGAAAACAAAACACATATTTGGACTCGTAAGGCTATGGGTACTCAAGAACTAACCTTGGATACGGGTTTTGACCGGGTGGGCTCGGGATTTGACTTTTGTTGAATTTTTAGAAATTGAATAAAAATGATAGCTTTATTAATCGAAATTGTTTTCTCTTGCACTGTGTGATTTACTCAAGTCGTCAGTGGATAGATTGAGTCGAGCGGAGGCGAATTGGTAGAGGAAAAGGCTAAGTTGAGTGCTGAGTTAGCCGATATCGAGGTAAGTGTTTTGCCTAGCTTTGTTGAGGGAGTTTTCCCTCCTATTTGTCATTGTTTGTTACTTGCGAGGGTGATACATATATGTGGTGATGAACGTATATGTATGTGCCAGGGCTAATCATGCTCGGGGATATATTACGTTATAATTGTGCCTTGTAGAATCTCATAACCTTCTTTCTTCATGCCTCACTTGACTTCTAGACATTTAGAATGTAGTGCTAAATGTTAGAGTCGATATTTAGCCTAATATAACTTAATCAATTATATGGAAACTTCTTAGAATACATTGATGTGTCTAATTCGGACACCTCTATTCCTAATCATTAATACGTTGTTATGGCCGATATTTTGAGATGCTAGATTCTGTGCTTGTGTTGTTGATAAATCGTGGAATTTTTGGAAGTACTTGAACCATATGACCTTGGTCATTCGTTGAATCATTGTTGGGTGAAAAGAATTGATTGAGAATTAGGTTGGAATATTCGTTTGACACTCTCCTCGATATTATTTATATTTCCTGCCTGGCTATTTATTTGAGATTTATATGCTTGGTGAGGAAGAGTGTAAAGCACGAAGGGTGATGCCGTGCCATTGTTTATATTCATTATCATGTGAGGAAGAGTAAAAGCACGAAGGGTGATGCCGTGCCATATTATTGAGAGTAAAAGTATGAAGGGTGATGTCGTGCCATATTATTGAGAGTAAAAGCACGAAGGGTGATGTCGTGCCATATTATTGAGAGTAAAAGAACGAAGGGTGATGTCGTGCCATATTATTGAGAGTAAAAGCACGAAGGGTGATATCGTGTCATGTTATTTGTGAGTAAAAGAACGAAGGGTGATGTCGTACCATTGCATTTATACTTTTATACTTTTGTATCATTGCGAGTTCATGGCACAAAGGGTGTTTCCATGCAAGTAAGGACAAGGGACATGCATTATGTTATGATGTTCTTTTCTTGCAGATATATTCATGTCTTACCTTGGGTTGTTATGGTCGTACTTGCGGTTCTTATGTGGCTTGTCATCACTGTTCTGTCCTTATTCTTTATCTCAACTGTTGTTGTGTTTCCTATACCTTATACTTGTTTAACTTGTAAACATCATGTCTATTTCTTGTTGTTATGGTTATATCCATGACATATCCGTCTTGTTGCATTTAGGTACAACTCTTCTTCCATGTCGGTCATTCATTCTTTATTTTTTGCATCATAAAGAACATGCACCCCTCTCCCCTTTTCTTATTTGTTATATCCATCTTCACGCCTCTATCATGCTAGTTATATGAAATTGTAACCTTTTCCTAATTGTGGTCATTAACTCTATGTTCTATGCTTAGTGTGTTACCGTTTTTCTTCTGTACATTCTCGTTTATTATTACTGCTGCATATTCCCTTCCTTGTCATTTCTATTAACAGTATTTCTAGCATTTGGTTGGTCCTGTTTTACGCATATATGGTGAGGATGAGATAAATGCACGAAGGGTGTTTCCGTGCTGTTAGATTTGATGTTTTGAGTACTTCTTTCACACTATGAAAGTTTTGAGGTGATTGTTATGGTTCATGGGATTTCGTTCTAAGGAAAGTGCCGGTTAAGATGTTGGAAACTGTTGAATTGTGATTCTTCCTGGTACTCTTTTATTGCTTTGTACAGTCTCATTGTGTACTCTACCCTATTATTCTGTCGTATAGTTCTATTGCTAGTTTACATTATAGTGTTTATTAATGAGCATCTTTTAACTAAAATCCTCGTCACTACTTCGATGAGGTTAGACAAGATACTTACCAGTACATGGGTTCGGTTGTACTGATACTGCACTTCTGCACACTCCGTGTAGACTATTGGAGTGGAGTTGCTGAAGAAGTCGGGAGCTGACCCTGAAGATGTTCGTGTATTCTTAATAGAATCTGGCACTTGTCCTTGGTAGTTTTAGACATTATTAATATGTTCATGTAGTTTTCAAACAGATCATGTGATTAATTATATTTGTTTTGTAAATTCAAAATCCTAAAAGCTCATGATTCGTACTACCAGTTATTGTGTAGATTTGTAATAGTTCGGATACAAATCCTATTTTAATTTCCTATAAGTTTATTTGGTTTGTATCTTTTGTTAATTAGCTTACTTGGCTGGTCAAGTTAGGTGCCATCATGACCTGTGATTTTTGAGTCGTGACATTTCACCAATTTCTCCCCCTAATTTTGGAAAAAGGTGTCTCATCGAATCGACAGTCTGCAAATTGTGCAGTGACCAAATCCTTCGTTAATGTTCCGAGGTAGCGAATAATGGAGGGCGATTCAACCTTTGTTGGTGATGGTCTAATAATTAACTTGCCTTGATAACAAGAAGTGCAAGAAAATTCATTATTTAAAAGAATCTTTAAATTCTTTAATGGATGCCCATTTGAGTTTTCTATAATTCGTCTCATCATAATTGATCCAGGATGTCCTAATCGATCATGCCAAATTTAAAAAGTATTGGAATCAGTAACCTTTTGGTTTATGGTAGAATGTGTCTTAATTGCACTAATTCTTGTCCAATACAGGCCATAAGATAAAGATGGAAATTTCTCAATAACCCTTTTGTGGCCAGAGACATTTTTGATAATGATGAGATATTCAAGATTATTCTCATCTATTGTCTCAATATGATATCCATTTCGTCGGATATCTTTAAAACTCACCAAGTTCCTCTTGGACTTGGAGGAGAATATTGCATTCTCTATGATAAGCATTGTTCCCTTAGGCAGAGTTATAGCAGCTTTTCCAGATCCTTCAATTAAATTACTACTACCAGAAATGATCTGCCTTACACATACTTAAATGAGAGAAATACTTCTTCTCTTTGAATATTGTATGTGTTGTGCGTGAATCAATTAAACAAATATTTCTATAATTAAACTTTGATCCAAGATTGCTTTGTGAAGTATCCATATTTGCTTCCCATGATTTGACATATAAAAGAAATATACCAATAAACATTAGTATTTTCAGAGATAAAGGGAAAGAAACAAAGTTAAATCAACTATTCAATAATGACCTTTTAACATAATTTCGAACAATCTCTGATTATGATACATACAATTAGTAGGTCTTTTTTTTTTAAGTCGTTAACTCTAAATATATCCATAGAACAAGTACCACGAAGATAGATATTAGTGAAATATATAAAATTGGTAACCAGTTATTTGGTGCTTAATTACTAGTCCAATCCTGTTGTCTACTGTAAAATTAATTCCAGTAACTCTTAACATTTTCTATGCTGCATTAAATTCAAAGGCCATTTGGGCCACCATATATTGTCAACTCAATCAGAAATCGAGGAAACCAGTGCAAGTAATGCAACTAAGCATCTTAATGGTAAAAAAACGAAAGCATACAAAATATAGTCACCATTTCACATTAATATGAACGAAACCAGTGCAAGTAACGATCCACATCTCAGTAAGAAACATTGGCCGAATATGCAAGAGATTGTAAACCAATAGTCAATACAAAAACTGACACACATGTTCTAAAAGTATGCGACAAGGACATACTAAAATTCCTAACTGTAACTGCTCTAGGACTTAATTGCATAATGTAAGACGATGATTCGCATGACGAAGAAGGCAAACTCAAGCATTGTTTAAAACAAACACTAGAAATATATTTAATCAAAACGAACTAACACGATTTCATACATAAATAATGTTAATTGATATTAATGACTACTCCTGTAAAAATTATGATTACATGATGTTTATTAGTTACTACGAATACGCAAAATAAAAAAAGATCAAACTACTCAATCATCTTTAAATACGTATTCATCACCGATCAGGTGGTCTATTTTTCCATTAGGGTGCTCAAAGAAGTCTGCCACATCCGAGTGATGCCAAAATCATTTTTCCATTAGGGTGCTCAATCAAATGTCTTGGTGTACGACAAATATTTGCTCAATGCTCTTGTCCACCGCAACGATAGCATTCAATTTCTGAACCATTTGCCTCTGGCTTCTCATCTTTCCCTTTCCATTTTTGGTCGTTATTTTTCTTTGGAGGGTGATTAATACTAGGAAAATTTCTTCCTTGTCCACGGCCAGCCACGACCACAACCACGAGCACTACGGTGAACATTAATAGGGTTGCGACCTTTTCCATGCTTAGCATAATGGGAATACACCTCACCCACTTCAGGCAATGGTGTAGACCCAGTGAGTCGATTTTCATGATTTCTCATGAGCAAGTCGTTGTTTCGTTCAGCTACAAGGAGAAGAGAAATCAATTCAGAGTACTTCTTGAAACCATTCTCTCGGTACTGCTATTGCAAGACCATATTGGAGGCACGAAACGTTGTTAACATTTTTTCAAGCATATCATAGTCAATGATAGTATCTCCACAGAGTTTCAATTTAGAAGTAATTCTGAACATTGCAGAATCATATTCAGAAACATGTTTAAAGTCTTGGAACCTAAAATGAGCCCAATCATATCGTGCTTGTGGAAGAGTGACCAACTTTAAGTTGTCTTATCTTTCCTTTAAGCCATTCCACAAAACAAGTGGATCTTTGACTGTGAGATATTCTATTTTCAACCCTTCATCAAGGTGATGGCGCAAGAAAATCAAGGTCTTAGCGCAATCTTGAGTAGATACTTTATTTTTATCTTTAATGGCATCTCCAAGACCCATTGCATCTAAATAGATTTCAACTTCCAACACCCATATCATATAGTTCTTGCCCGAAATTTCAAGAGCAGCGAACTTTCTTTTCATAATGTCAGTCCTAATTAAAAAGAGGAGAAAATCTATACATTAATCTTCTGAAAGAGCTTCTCGAAACGGTAGAGTCTCGTGCTGATAACGTATAATGAAACAATAAAAGAAGAAGAACAATATTGCAGAGAAAGAGAGAGAATTCTTATTGAATTTTAGGATGATTTACGATGGAATATGACCCCTTTATTTATAGGGTAAGGGTGACTTAGGCACCAAGTAAAATCTCTAAGATATCTCTAAAATATGAACATTCGCCTTAAATAGAATTCTATTTATAACAAAAATCTAAATATTGGTTAATTAAAAATATAGAAGTATTAATTGTGATTCTTTATGCCTTTTGTAACCTACACACTTAAGGGGAAAAAAACTTCTAAAATAACATTGCTAAAATATGAAACCGATCTTAATGAGTTTGAAACCTACTCATTCTCTCTTCCTCTTCCTTTATAGTTCTTATAGAAATTTTGATTTTTTAAATAAGAAAACAAACACTTAATATCCATTTATAATTTTATCCAACACAGAATATTTATACGAAGGGTTAAAAGAGCGAACAACGTTTTGATAGGGGCTTCGTGCTTTTAATATAATATAGATAAAAATAAAAGAGAAATAATAAGTTGCATCCAAATCAAAGAGAATATCCCTAATCCTTCCTCTAGCCATAATTATAAAGCTCAAAAGAAACTCCACAAACCCTATAAAAATAGAAAATTACACTGGACGGATCTTTTTTAGAATTATCGTTTATATTTTGACTTTGTTAAATTTTTTTTTTTTTTTTTTTTTGAATAAATAGCTTTAGATCAGAATTTTAAAGCACAATGCTAGAATCTTGTAGCATATTGCCAGGATTTTTGTAGCTTGTAGTTTTGGCAACATGCTTCAAAATTCTAGCAGCGTGCTTCAAAATTCCGACAACGTGCTTTAAAATTTTCGGCAACATACTTCAAAATTCTGACAACGTGCTTTAAAATTTAGACGGGTGGTACCAAATGATCCTATTTATTCAAATTTTCCCCGAGCCCATTTTCCAAGCTTCTGCCCGTAAACCTAATAGGGCCTAAACCGTCCTTCATTCCCCAAAACCCATCAGATAAAACCCAAATTACACATCTCTAGCCCAGTCCATCAAAACCCTGTGGAAATGACACCAAGTAGTCATTTTTAGGTATGCTATTTAAAATATATTCGTAGTTTATAATATATTTAAAGATTAGTTAATTTCGCTAAAATTTCAGGACACAACATCCTAGAGTTTAAACTTTAGGACATTGTGCTCTAAAGTTCAAAAATTGTGTCCATAAGGTCAAATATTATGTCTTGAATTTTAAATTAGTAATTCTGGTCAAATTAGCAGCTCAAAAATTTAGGACACTAAGTTTTAAATTTTCAAATTCAGGATACTTAGTCCTAAAGTTTGAATAAATTAACTAATTTTTAAATACATTGTAAATTGTAAATATATTTAAATAACGGACATAAAAGTAACTATTATTGCACTTTGCTCAAACCCAACTCTCTAGAGCCCACCACCAACCCGTCAGAATCATTTTCTTTCTCTTTCTGATTATTTACAAAAAGAAATAAATTCTTTCTATCAATTGACTTCTCTCTACCATTTTTAAAACTCCCCTTACCTACCTATAAATATGTGCTCACCCATATAATTAATGATCAACGGAGAAATATTAGTTAAAAGAATAGCTTAATTTTGAATTGAGTAAATGAATTTGAATAGCAAATTTTGTTCCTTTATTAAATATGATATTTTTTAGAGCCAGTATCTTTTTTCATTTCTTAAAATACTGTTTTTACTTTTAATAGAATAGCTTTAAGCCTGCTGCTGCAGCAATTTGAAACTCTGTCTGATTATTTCTCATGTCGCACATTACTTCAACAAAAGATGAAAGAGTTTCCTTCCTTGGTTTTATTTTTCTGTAGAAGCTAAATGAGAACTTGACTTGTTCACTTCTTAATTTGATGTTAATTGTTATGGACCTATGGTAATTTCAAAAAGGAAAAAATATAAGTTGGGGTTTTGGAACTATTATTTAAATGCAAATACACCAAAAAAAATATTTAAAAAATCAAGAAACGGTGATGCAATAGAATTCTAAGAGAATTATTGAAGGAACACGTTAATCTAAACACATTAGATAGCGTGTAAAACGTAAACCGAGAACTTACTTGTTCTTCGTGAAGCGGAAGCGAAAACGGATGAACCGCGACTGGAATTACTGGTCGGCGGTGGTTGTCACGGTGTGTTGGATCAACCCTCAATTCCACAGTCTAAACCTAGTTCAATTGAGAGAGGAAGAAAAAGCGTAGAAAAAATACTGCTCAACCTTTTTTTAATGTACACACTAAGTGTACTTATATAGGGAATATTTAGGGTTAACTCATAACCCTATTGGGCCTTAGAACACCCCTTATGGGTGGACCCAATATTTCCTACATCTCCCACTCACAAATTATGGAGTGCTCATCTAGCCTGAGAAACATATTCTCAGTTCATCTCCTCAATCATTCATATAGGGAAGTAGACCGTGCGACCAACATACTGTGAGAGCTAAGTGCTATACATCTGTTAGGAGTATATAGCCTCTCGGGGAGCACAAACTTGCAAGTAGATCATAAAGTATGCAGTATCCTAGATCATATAAATCACATTTGATATACTCTCAAAATCTCATATATCATTATTTCTTGTATTCACAATCATAACTCATAAGTTATAATTGGTGCACCAGTGAATACAAATAAATGAGATTCCATCAATGATCTTCCTCTTCTCACGATTCCCTTAACATCAGTATGACTACTTTCTAGATATGCTCCGCTAGACCGAATCCGTGTCCATGGTCTTTTGGAAACACACTAAGATATCTAACATTATACTAAGTCTCAAGTATCTGATCGGAGTCTCTAAGGGTACAGAATCTTGAGCTATCATAAAAGCTCTGGGTCTCACACAATAATAAGTTGAGAATGGACTTATGTTAACCCAATTGGTCGACATTAACACACATGGTATGAAACATGTGCTACAACATTTTCTCCCTTTTCCCAAGGAGCGTATGTCTTTATCTCATAAAGAATGTTGTACAGATGATATTTAGACACCATAAGTATCTAAATTTGAGTTCTTTGATCTACAATATCATTTTTAACTCACATCTGGCTCACAAAGTAGACTAGGTGAACGTTTTCCACCCTAATGACCTTATGTCATTGTTTAAGCGACATTCTAATTTTAAGCGAATAGCTCTTAAATTACCCTTCTGATAATTTTGCTTAAAATCATGTCTCATCTCCTCATATCACTAAGATAAGGAGGCGGTTGCCTGTGTGAGAAGGCCAACCTCTTGTCTACCCAACATACTTATAAAAAAAAATAAAGAATGCATATTACATTCAACAATTAAAATATGTATGTATGTAAATCAACTTTATTGATAATCAAAGAACATCACTTTGTGAACAAGGGACAACCCCTAAACGTGTAGGAGACTTCTATTCCAACAGGAAAATACTTAAACTTGTCAAAACTCGGAATTTATCGAAACGGGGGCCTGGCGTTTGGGCCTTAACGCCTGGATAACGCCAGGCTAGGGCTGGCGTTTGGACTCCAACGCCTGGCTACGCCAGGCTAGGGCTGGCGTTTGGACTCTAACGCCTGGCTAACGCTAGGCATGGCCAGGCGTTTGGGCTCTGNCATCTCCAATTCACCTACACATGAAATAGACTCTATTATGCACATAAAAAGTGTATTTTTATCATTAACGCACATAAAATGTAGGGCATATAACATGTTAAAGCATGAATTCTAGCCTCGCATCAATACCCCACACTTAAAACTTTTTCTCATCCTCGAGCAATCATACTACACTCATGTACACAACTTATTAAGCAAATCCCTTAA